>JANHZU010010619.1:0-14083 GCA_032468055.1 Acrochordus granulatus | reverse complement strand
CAGTCCAGATGCCTGTTTTTTAAACTTTGTTGCGATGCAATTACCCTGGACGAGTGAGAGTCTTCACAGACATTACTTCTTTAGCTTTGTCTTTATAATTGTTAATGTTTGTATTAATAATATAATTGTTTTAGGATTTTAACTATGCTGGCTGAAGAATTCTGTGAGTTGAAGTCCCATATCTTAAAGTTGCCAAGGTTGGACATCCCATCCTAGAATATTCCACATAAAGAGGAGTGGTATGTGATCACAGATGTAGCCATGACCTGGTTACTCTATCCAACCTACTTTGCAAGCATTATGTGCCTAAGCTGGAGTATTAGAATGCCTTGAATGTCTGGATAAAAAGCTAGATTTAAACCTGTCCAACAATATATTGTCTTCTGGGGTGGTTGATAACCACCTTGAGGGTGGGAGAGAGAAAGGAGTGGTATAAATAAAAATTAAGAGAGATTTTGAAACATTGCCCAATGAAAGATACAACTAGAGTGAGGGACCATCTTTAAATGACTCTCCTCTTTTCTCCCACTGAAGAGCAGAGAATCCTGTGGGAATAGTTGCTGCAATATATTTATTTATTTGTTGTATTTCTAACTCCAAGGAGCTGTGATATACATAAGCAGAGCACCACCTTAAAAGTATGCTGCCTTCCTTCCACCCCACCCCCAGTCATGGTGTTACTTTTTTCTGTATATGCAGAGTGGATGTTGCCTTAGTGGATTGATTGTATTGATCTGTAATACTAATGTCATCCTAGTTGAAATGGGATGGTTTCCTGACTGATTAAAAAGCAGCTTTTTGTAAACTGCCATCCAGCAGAAGAGAAAATCTCCAAAGGCATTTTCCTTTTCAGAATAAATTGTATTGCAGCCCCCCCCCCAAGCTGGAGGCTTCCAGTTACATTGGACTCCAACTCTCATCAACCCCAGCCTGGATAGTCAAGATTTTTGGCTGTGGCCTTTAGGGTTGTTCTTCAGCCTCTCTGGAGGGAGCCTGGTGTGTGAATGCTCTTTCAATGCTTTGATCAAAGAAGTCTTCTGCTTCATCCTACCATCATCAAGCGCTTGATGGCTATTAACATTTCTTTTGGAAAGCTGCATTCCTGTTTGGATAGAGCTCAGAAAATGCAAAATTCAGTTCTTCAAGGAAAAGTCAGAAGGACATGGACAACTTTGGTGTAGCTCAGCGAAACCTTCAGCATCAGTAGCCCGCCTTCAAGAAGGTGTCAAAAAGGGACTGCAATGTGCTGACTCAGTGGAGCTCTGCTCTTCAAGCGCAGTGACTCATGCAAACCTCCTCATTTGATGGGCAGAGGCAAGAGAAGTTTTGGTTGGCTTCCCTTGTCCCCCACCTGAGCTTCCTCCACTTTCATCCCGTCTGTCTTTGGGTCACTTCAATCCCACAGAAAGGGAGGGGCCCGCGGGGAGGCCACTTCAGCACCAAGGACAGCGCCCTTGGAAACATGGAGCATGTTTTTGGGTAATAATTTTTTTGTTAATTTCATTATAAAATAATACAGGAAAAAAAAGCTGGAAAATTAAAAGAAAGGAAGAGTGCAAAAAGAGAAAAAAGTGGTGACTTCCAACTTTTTTCAGTGCGGTAAAATATAATAAAAATATAACTTCAACCATTTGCTTTACATTTCACAACTATCTATTGTCCATCTATCTATCTATCTATCTATCCATCCGTCCATCCATCCATCCATCCACCTATCATATT
Source organism: Acrochordus granulatus (assembly GCA_032468055.1). Classification (NCBI taxonomy): domain Eukaryota; kingdom Metazoa; phylum Chordata; class Lepidosauria; order Squamata; family Acrochordidae; genus Acrochordus; species Acrochordus granulatus. The sequence continues at coordinate 12,361 of JANHZU010010619.1, read as the reverse complement.
CTATTCTCTGTTTCTGTCTGTCTCTATCTGTCAGTCTGTCTATCTATCCACCTACCTATGTACTATTTATATCATTTATTATCTGTCTCTCTGTCTCTTTCTATTATCTGTCTCTCTCTAATTATCACTATCTCTGTCTGTCTGTCTGTCTGTCTATATGCTGCCAATTTCACAAAAGTGACTCAAGGTGGCTTGCAGATAACAGAAATAAAACATCAAAGTGAATAACATTAGAATTAAAAATAAGATGAAAAGACAGGACCTGTAAGGGGGAGGAGGTGCTGTTGACTAATCTAAAAGCCATCTCCATTAAGCATTTCAAGCCATTTCTCTAATAACAAAAACATTCTAATTATAAAAACTTAAAATCAAAGTTTCATTTTTTCACTTTTGAGCAAAAAGTCCAGAAGTGGTTTCCAAGGATAAATCAAACTAGATAAATTCTCCTCCATGATTAAAACAATCAGTTTTGCCAGTTCTATCCTTTTTACTATCTACTCTTCCATTGTGGGAGTCACAGAACATGTTAATCCAGGGGAAATCCTGGTCACTGTATTTACACATGATAACCCTTGTTAGTGCTAAGATTAGTTCTTTAGGGTTCATACAAATCTACCTTGTTGGTTAGTCTGTAGTTTTATGTGTTGTGCAAGCCCAAAAAATCAATCAATTCTGGAGCCAAGTGAAGTAGGTCTGTTAGGCACAAAGGATCAGGCTCAGTCAGTCCAGTCCTGGCTAACAGATTTATTGAAGCTCCAAGTTTACCAGAATTTCTCCAACTGCTTTCTGAACACTTGAACTCCCCAGATAAAGCTAACGGTCTTCACAAAGGGTTGGACCTTTGGCATTTGTGCATGTGTAGTGACTCCAAACTGATCCCCCTCTTCACCCCTGTCTCCACCTTTCCTTCTGCCATAAGGTGCTTGGATTACATAGCCTAATTCTTCCTTGGTGTGTATGGATAATTTTATATGAAGTACTCAGACAGTCCAGTGGCCAGCTGTCCATCCAAATAACTAAGGCTGAATGTGCAGCTTGCATCTTTTGCTTCCTTTCATAGCCTTCATTTTCAGAAATAATGACCAGTCTGGATCAGAAATTTCTTCCCCAGTCAAATTCAGATGCTTCTGCAGAGGAGCATAGCCCTTTCCCCTCCCAGTTACATGATGCTCTTCTTTCCATTGCCCCCCTTTGCAGTCATTCTTTAGGTCCTGTCAAAATGCTGCCTTCTTCCAGATCCAGACCTGTGACTAAGGGTTGGGGCCTGATGGTTATGGTTCCAAGAGGCAGTGGCCACTCAGCCACCGTTCGATTAGCCCCATGGTCTTGGCTGTGCTGCCACCACATCTGGTACTAGGAACATAGGCAACTGGTTGCCTTGCCTTGCCTGGGCTTGCCTAGTGTGCTAGTAAAGGAGACTCTGAATTCTCTAGTTATTCAAAGCTTTCCTGTTACACCACTTTGGGACAGCCATGTCTGCCATGTAGCAAAAGCAGCCACTATCAAGTACAGGAAGGATAAGTATGCAGATCAAGAAGAAGCTGGCTGCTCCTGTGGCTGGCTTTGACTCTTTACAGCAAAAACTGCATCCTTTCAAGCTCTCATGTGGCATGAAGCAAAGCTTCATGGCAACAAACCATATTTTTCAAAGCATGTTTATGTATTCGATTTTTATCTCACCTTTATGATTTTTACAAATAACTCAAGGCAGCTAACATATCCAACACACCTTCCTCCTCCTATTTTCCCCACAACAACAACCCTGTGTGGTGGGCTCAGCTGAGAGAGAGGGAATGGCCCAAAGTTACCCAGCTGGCTTCTGTGCCTAAGACAGGACTAGAACTCATTGTCTCTCGCTTTCTAGTGTGGTGCCTTAATCTTTAGACCAAACTGGCTTTCTATAGCTTCCCAGTAGCTCCGAAGTATGCCATATGAAGAACTGGGAGCACCTGAAAGATAGAAAGCTTGGAGCAAGCTTCTCTAGATGTACAAGATCTCAGGAAAGGTCCTGCCCCTAAGGAGCTTGCTTTCTTCCTGGGCCAGGGAGAGTAAGAAAGAAAGGAATTTCTTGCCATCCATTTTTTCGTGCCAAGGAAAGAAAGAAAAAAGGAAAACTTAGGTGGGCGACAAGGGAACAGCTCAGCACTGAATGTTTTGAAGCAGAGTAGCCTCCAGCACCCAGCAGCACATATGTTCACATATACACTGTAGGAGGAAACAATCTGAAGAACCCCAAAGGGTAGAGAAAGACAGGTCTGGCTGGAGACAAACATCAGTGTCCAAAAAAGCTCTGCATATCTTGAATTCCCCCCACCCCACCCCAAGAGAGGACAAGGAGAGCAAGGATGGATTTTTCTCATGCATTTGTACAAACCTTACAAGAGGGTGGTAAAAACTTGATCAGGTGAGAAATAACAATAATTAACCTGGGGAAGGAGGGGAATGAAATAGTGCATTTTTCTAGAAGAGGTTGCCAAGAACCCTTGGAAGGGGAGGCCAGTAGCAAAAAAGTATTTAAGATGGCTGAGAGAATGGGCAGGATGCTCCCCTGCATGACTGAAGGATCTTCCAGACCAAGTAGATCCCTGCCCTCTGGCCTGTCAGATACTTCCAAGAGGCTGCCCTGATATGGTCCTTAGAGGAATCTGACTGAGGGTGGGGGCAGGGATCTACTTGATCTGGAAGTCTATGTCTTCAGTCACACATACCATGCAAATGCACCGGATCATACTGAGTGCAGCATTTGTAGAGCAAGCCCCCTCCCCTCCGCTTCTCCCATCTGGCTGCAGATCTTGAGTAATGGCTGAAGGGGCTGCCTGCCCTTTGGCAGTCTGCCTTTCTGTGACACTCCTTTGTCCAACTCACCCTTGTGCTTTGCTGATAAATGGGAGCTGGAGATGCTCCATTGTCTGAAACATAATCTGGACCTGCTGTTGTTCCTCTGAAGGGCAAAACCTGCTTTGCAGAAAGCAGTGCAGCTTTGATCTATCAGGGCAGAGTGCCCAGGGCAACCTGATCCCACCACCCAAGCGGAGGGAGGAGAGACAATCAGAAACTCTCCTCAAAGACAATTGTTTCTTTCCCTTGACTGGTAGGTAGAAGGCACAGCTGGTCTTTGGTGAAATCCTTCTAAGCAAGGGAGTAGGTGTGTCTCCTCAGGGACTTCTTCTAAACTAGGGATAAAAATGTCCCCTCCAAGCTAAGGTGGAGCCCTTAAAGACCACTCTTGGCATGTGACCCTTTAGCCAATGGCAAATCCATGTAACAAGTTCATTTCAATTCACTTTAGGCATTGCTGGAATCTGAATCAACCATGGACAGTTCACAATATAAACAAAATACAGTACCACAAATTGGAATCAGAATTCTAAACATAAAACAAGGTGGCACATCTGGCCAAAAACCACAGAACAAATAATAGGCACTTGACTGGGAACTCCATCCACCCAATTCTGAGTCCTGAGGAAATGGCCAGGTCTTTACAGCTTTCCAGGATGCCATAAAAAGACATGAATCTTCCCCATGAATATCTGGGAGAGGCTCATTCCAGGTGCCACAACATAAGAGGTAGGCTTCTAAGGTCTCAAAAGATGGCACTGCATGTTTGAAGGAACCTCGAGAGCACCAAATCTGACAGATCAAACTGGCCATGCCTGGTAGTATTTTATAGGTCATCTGGAATTACACTCAGAAGCAAATTGGCAAAGTGCAAAGCAGGAGAATCACATGGGCATCTCAAGCTATGTCCATCGTTGCTGCATTCTGGACCACTTGAAGTTGCTGGGTAGTCTTCAAGGGCAGCCCCATGTAAAGTGTATTGCAATAGTTGAACCATGAGGTGACAAGGTGCAAGTGACTGTCTGGAGGAAGACAATTGATGCACCAGACAGAGCAATGCAAAGGTTTTCTTGACCACAGGTGCCACCTAGTCACCAAAGATGAGCTATGAATCCAAGATGACCCCAAGATTGCACACCAACTTTGAATGGGGAATGTGCAACTCCATCCAAGGTTAAAGACAGAATATTCCCAGATCCAGATGGTCCTGATAACCACAGCAACTCAGTTTTATAGGATTAAGTCTGAGTTACTTCCTCCTCATCTAGGTCTGTACAGCCTCTAGGTGCTGAGATAGAACCTTGTCCAGGTCACTTGGACAACTTGACATCAAAAGGTATGGAGCAGGTTAGTCCAATCCAGTATATATTCAGCCTACAGTTTTGAATAAATAAGGGGAGAGCACCTGGTGCCAGTCTGTTTTATCCTGTTTTGTCTGCACGATGTCTCCCTGACCCTTGATAGGTTTCACATGAGGACAATGATGTATTTTGTGATTCCTATTTTCAAATGACATTCCACAGTTTGACATGGTCAACACAATCAAAGGCCTTTCTATAATTAATGAAGCACATATTGACTTCTTGTTAGTATCGTTGGCTTTCTCAATTATCCAGAGTGCATCAGCAATAATATTTCTTGTTCCTTGGCCTTTTCTAAAGAAAGCTTGGACATTTGGCATCTCCTTTTCTATGTAGGAATCTAGGTTGGCCAATCCTAAACATTATTTTGCAAGCAAATGAAATTAAGGATATTGTACGAAAGTTAACACACTCTGTTACATCTCCTTTATTTGGCATATGGAATCATCTGTTGGCCACTTATCATTCTCCAGATTTTGTTACAGCCTTTACTAATTCTTCTTCTGTTGTGTGCCATAAAAAGGTAAAGGTTTCCCCTTTCGGTCATGGCCAAGTCTAGGGGGAGGTGCTCATCTCTGTTTCCTAGCCAAAGAGCCTGGGTTTCTCTGAAGATGTTTTGGTGGTCCTGTGGCTGGCATGACTATACACTGAGGCGCACGGATGCTGTTACCTTTCCCACCAAAGGCGGTACCTATTTATCTACTTGCATTTTTTCAGGCTTTTGAACTGCTAGGTTAGCAGGAGCTGGGGCAAGTAATGGGAGCTCACCCGATTATGTGGTGGTATTTGGGTCTCAAACTCAAGACCCTGACAAGCTGGCTGACAAGCCCAGCATCTTAACACCTCCTTTGTATGCCATATTTCCATAGATATTTCTTGAATTCCTGTTGTTTTTGACTTAGTAATGTTCAGAGTGATAATCTAATATCACTTTTCAGAGGTTCTTGTGAATAGAGAATATCTTCTCATGTTGACACTTCTGCTGCAGAGACTTTCACTGTTCTCCTCCCATTTTTATCTTCTTGGAATCAGTTACTATCTGCCTGTTGGTCTCCTTTAGCATATCCATTTGACACTGAAACCTCCTTCTGAATCTGAAGATGTGCTGGAAGTCTTTCCACATGTTTAAATGTTTTCTTGTCTTTTCTAACAGTTTTCTGGAATTCTTGTTCATCTTGGCCTTGACTTCTCTTTGTTCTTAGATGTGTTTTCTTTCTTTCGTTATTTGACTTTAAGCATTGAAGAAAGCTCTGCATATATCCACTTTAATCTCTTTAGAAGTCTCTCATTTTTCCTTCTTGTGGGATTCTTGTTTCAATCGCACCTTTAGTATATCATTTCATAGAATTTCCCATCCTTCCTGGATGTGTTCATCTACTGGAATTTCAAGACATTGGATCCAGCCTACGCATCCTTACAGTTCATCAAAATCCAATCTTCTGAAGTTGAGGGCACAAATCTGACTCCTCACAAATCTGATGAAATGAAATCAAGGATAACACGATTGCCTCCTCACAAGGTTCCACCCACCTTACTTTGTTTGAGCATTTACTCTCTTTTGGGGTCCAGGAGAGTTGAATCCCCTGCCCTTTGTTGTTCCTTCTTCTATTGTCACATGCAACTTGGCTTGTCTGACATATGTTTTCTGCCTCTATGTAACCTTCTAGAGTTATGTTCTAATTGTATGTCATTACACCAAGTATCAGGGTTGCCTGTGACTTCCAACTGATCCTCCCATGTTAGGATTTCAAGTTCTCCCTGCTTGTTTCCTGCATTCTGGGTGTTGCTGTGGAAATTCTGGGATGAGGAATGGTGCTCCTTATTGGCTTCCCTGTTTTAGTTTCCTGCCAGTCTTTGCCTCTGCCCTCTCACTTCTCCCTTTGTCTCGCATGTTGCTGGCCTCAGTCCATGGCTGCCTATTTGTTTCTGGGCTTTTGCCATCCTTCTTCCTTTGCACCAGTTTAATGCCTTCTTGATGAGATTGGCAAGATGCCTGTCGAACAGCCTTCTCAGGCTTTCTGAGATGTAGCCAGGAATCCTTTATATAGATAATGCAGCCAATGGTTGAGGAAACCAAAGCTTTCTTGACGTCATCCTCTATACAGCCAGTTGTCCACTTCTAGAATTCTGTTCTCAAAGATGGACAAAAAAAATCCCTTTCCTTCTTGCCCAGGGCCTCCTCATCTCTGGAGATCGTCTATCAACCTTTTGGTAGAAATAGTTCATCTTGCTTTTTAGTGGATATCAGAAGACGTAGCCTTCTGATCCCACAAGGCCGACCATCTGTTGTTCCTTCCCCTCCCTCCCTCCAGAGATGAAGGCCATAAGAGAGGCATAGCTGTCTCCATTGGTCATCTGTTTCTGCAGCCTTGGTTTTGCTCAACCTTTAATGCTCTGGCTGGGAGTCTTTCCTAGCAGAGACGTTGTGCCCTTCCACCGTGTCAAGACAGATGTGACTTCTCTTTGGTCTCTTCTTGTGCTGTCTTCCTGCAGACACAGGAAGGCTGAGCATTTTGTTCCTTGAGCTTCACCTGATCAGCTTCCACAGAGAACTAAAAGATCCTTCTAAATCCTTCTCAATTCCTGGCATGCCAGCCTCTCACCTTGGGCTCCTTTCCTTTCTAAGAAGAGTGGAGACCACTTGAGAAAGCATTTTTACAACTTCTGCCAAGAGCAAGAGACCTTCTCCAAGCTCCCTTTCCACTCTGAGTCAAAGCATCTTCAGAGCACTTTGGCCTTTCTCTCCAATTTGATGAGCAGCAAAGTCTAAACATCCCTCAGCTTTATAGCAGCCTCTTAAATATTTCAGCACTGCCGTTCTCCACTGTTCATCAGTTCATTTCAGGAGCTTTCAGAATGAGACCATTTCCTTTGTTCTCTGAGCCTTTTATTGCTTTTGCTGATCACTTTTCCTTCGTCTTCTGCTAATTATTTATATTGGTAGCATTCACACAACATGCTTAACCTCACTGGTGAATTAACCCATTTTCTGGAGGTACATAACCCTGCCACAGTAAATCACTCAAGCAGACGAGATTTGTCTTGTATGATCAGCCACAAAAGACTTGATCAAGGTTAACATTAACTAAGCTTAAGATGTGTGGATATAGTTTCTGGATATTTACTTGAGCCTGGTTAAGAGTATTATGTGAAAAGAGCCAATTTATCTGCTGATCTAAGCTAAGACTAGAATGATCCTATCACAGCCTGTTAGTGAGCCTTCTTCAATCACTGAGCATACGTATCTTGCACTAGGCTTCAGTTCTCATGAGATATCCAGATACTATTTTTTAAAATCTTGCTCCTTATAGTTGTTTTAAAAATACTTGTTGTTTTCACTGACTCAGAGACCAGAAGCAGTTGGATAAGTCACTTCCCTAATTTTTGCTTAATTCTGGAAAATCCTATTCGTTTTGCATGCTGTATATCCTGGAAGACTATCAGTGTTTATGAGTGTTCTCTGGGTAACTGTCATGCCCTTAGGACCTAAAGCAGGGATGCCCCAACCTTGGCAAGTTTAAAATGTATGGATTTCAATTCCCAGAATTCCTCAGCCAGCACTGAAGTCCACACATCTTAAAGTTGCCAAAGCTGGACACCCTGACCTAAAACAACCTAGATGATGCCTGTGCCACCTCTCCCATCACTGAAAATTATGCAAATCCTGTGCTTTGCCACAGAGAGGGAGGGCATCTCTCTTCTGAAGAACATTTGGAAGGTAGGGAACCCTCTTCCCCCATTGGTATGGATGTCCCAAATCTTGGAGTGATGAGGTTTACTGGACGTTTGGGCACCTCCGCATTTGTTTTCAAATAAATGAGTTGCGAATTTGCTGACCTCCCTCAAGGTAGCCCAGGCCTGCTGCTTTCATGTCAGATCCTGCATGGAGCAGCCAGTGGTCTGAGCTGCCCTGCCTTTCCCACAGGCTGCTGATGCTTTATCTCCAAAGTAAAGTAAGCAGAACAGGATAAATGGGGTGGGGATTTTCCTCCACAGAACCATCTCTGCTACCCTCCTGTGGTCAACTAAGACCTCTCTTTGCAATCTTGGGTTGCAGAGGAAATATCTTTCAAGCCTGCAAGGAGAGCTGCATTCCTTCCTGGCTGATTCATACAACACACTACCAAAATTTTCACTGTTTTTAATTGTTTCTTATTATTTGTTTTACTGTAAGCCACCAAAAGTAATTTTTGAGTTCAGCAGCATATAAATTTAATAAATAAATGAAATCAATCTATCAGGGGAAGGCCTATTGGCAGCATTCGTGCATCTGAGTCAGCTGGATGGGTTTAAATCTTAATCTCTTTGGGCATTACTTTCTCTCCGTAGAGCAGGCTGTTTCCTTAGGTGACAGATCACTGCATTGTGCATCCTAGAAAACACATTAATTCAGTAACCAGAATACGGGGATTGTGGGAGTAGAGCCCCAGAGTCTTGGAAAGAATTCTGAGCAACCCTCACCCCTTTCTAACACTGATGATGTTACCTAGTTGGGTAATGAAATGTCTGCAAGAAAGCCACTCTGCAGTTCAATCCTGAGCTGCAAATATTTTCTTCTATTGGAACTCTGAGTGTTTCCACCACTCGGTCTTGACATCATGACCATCAGCTATCTTCTTTCTCTTCCTTTCTCAGCCTGATCAACCTGGGAGACTTGCTGCCAAAATAATTGGGAAGGTCCTGATTTTCCTGAAGGAAGGCAGGGCAGGGAGAGAGGTACATCATGCTGCTACTGATCATGTTGCAAACTTCAACAAATTGAACCGAGTGGGTTTTGTGTATTGATTTCAATTATTTTTTAAATACATTTTTTATTTTGTGTGTGTGTGTTTGTGGAGTCCTTGGAGCTTAGTAGTTTGCTTGTAGGTGTTTCATTGCCCAGGTAGCAAATCTCACCATCAGCTCTAGGTCCCAACAGATGACCCTGTTTCTTTGAGGGACTGAGAACTCCCTCCCTCTGCCTTGCCTGATTTTTCCAGATGGACAGAAAAACAAAAGAAAAGATTGGCAAAAGCAAATGACCTCCTATGGCCTTGCCATCATTATATTTATTCATATAAACTCCCTCCCCAGAAAGCGTACGGCTTTCTGCACTGCTTATATCTGAAGAGTGATTGTTCAGCATTTCCCAGGCAAGGATCCAAAGCTTACAGGGGGTGGACTGGATCCAGCTGCCATTAAGCAAGATCCTCTAAGTTTAATGGGAACTGGCTTCCCAGCTCCTGGTCTAATGCAATGCACCATCTTCAAGCAGATCTCAAGAAGGGCTCGGTCTCCCTGCCCCATTCTGGGAACAAGTTGTCTGCAATGTCCATAGAGGTGCTGTGGATCTTTCCAGGCTGAAAGATTTCCATGCAATCTGAAATGCTCTTCCTCCAAAGGAAGACTATTGTTCAAACTAATGTTTAATGTGGGTTAACATCACGGGATTTCTGGGCAGCTTCTGGAGATGGTATTTCTTGCAGACACAGCCTCCTTTGCAGTGGTTGTTCCTTTTTTTCTGGGTTACTTCAGAGAATATGTGGCTTCTACACTCTTCACCAAGGCAGGGAGGCTGTGTGGGAGAGACATGTTGTCTTGCCTTGTGAACTCTCCTTCTGTCTGGTTGGAACACTTTCCGAACGCTTTTGTAGAAAAGGCCCTTCTGTTGATTCAGGGTTAGTTGCAAACCAGGAAGATTTATTTGAGGGGATGGAAGGGGATAAGGTGGAGCAAAGACAGAGAAGCCACTGGAGAAACCTCCCCCTTTGAGCCTGGCTTTGCTGTGAGGCAGCAGAGAGTGTCAGGATTCAAGACAAAGAAAGTCACAGTTTCCTTTATTGTTCCTCATCTACAGGCAGAAATTGTTAGGTTCGAAGAAGTAGGATTAGATGGTTCAATTCTAATCTAAAGCTTTATTGATGCTCCAAAGTTACAAGAATTTCTCCAACTGCCAGTTTTCAACCTGGGCTCCTCAGATAAGGCTAATGGTCTTCACAAGGGGTTTGATCTTTGCATTTGTGCAGGTGTAGTGACTCCTGGCTGATTCCCTTCTCCACATCTGGCTCCGCCCTGCCTTCTCCCACAAAAATCTTGCCAAGGTAATGCAACTACTTGCATCATTATACTCTGGGAACTATTAGAGAGGAGTCGTCTTCACCCTTCACACTCTCACACAAACTATTAAACTTTGCTATCTCTTGTTCCTCTGGAATGCAGCCCCTTCCTCATGTGGATCCAGGCTACATTCCATCACAGAGTCAGAAATTGAGCAGTGGGTCATCACAACCTGAAGTATAGGTACATAAAGATGACCACATATGGAAGTCAACATTTTCTGGGTGATACAGCCAGAATCATTCCTGCTGCTGGGTAGGTGGACAGACTTCAGATAAGCCACTTTCTATATTCCAATCAACCCAACTGCTGGGGCTTGTGGTAGACCAATGGCCACTTCTGTAGAAAATAGATTCTTCAAGGTTGTTCTTCCCAAGTTGAGGCTGCCTTGTGAGACCTTGGCTGGCTGGTCTGGGTGTGCATACGTGGGGTCTTCTAATTCCATACCTGGGGAGCCCAGGCTGGGAAAGGCTGTTGTGCCTTGTCTTTGCCCTGCCCACATGTAAGTTGAGCACCTGTTTCTTTTTGGCTCCTGTTAGATCTCCATGCACTGGCTTAGCTGGTCTGACAATTATCTATGATTTATTGCAAGATATGACCCACAATTATCCTACATGCTGGTTTGTGACTCTGCTCACTTCTCCCCTGCAAATGAGAACTTGTTGGCTACACACACACACCACTTGGCTGTTTGGGATCCAAAGTTTTTTTTTTTTCAAGGAAGATTCTGATGGAATTTGTTTGGCAAGAAGGGGTAGATTACAGGAATTTGAGCAAATGAACTACTTCCTGTTGAAGACCAATACAGCCCTTCGTACAGTGGGCTGAGATCTCTGGATTGGCTTCCTAAAAGTTGCCGATCAATCAGTGGGTCTCCTCATTGGCAATTTGCAAAATGATCTTTTGAAACTCTATCAGACTGGGAAAGCAGCATGATAGCCGTAGAGTATAGGTACAGACTGATCTGCCACCATTCTGAGTATGTGCAAAGAGACCAATTTGCCAAGATCCAAATCCTAAATGCTTGTTTTTTATCTGACAAGGCCCAGTATATTGTGCAAATGCCTGTTACTCACAAGCAAGCCCCCAGGAATACCTCTACAGCTCTGAACTGCCTTACAAGATGTTGCCAAAGGTCACCCTGGAGGGGCAGTTTCCTCAGGCTCAGGAGCACATGGCTTCCCAATGCCTCTCCAGGATTCCTCTGCATTCTGTGTTATGATTTGGGGTTTTATACCATCCAGAACATCAGTAATTAGGTTAAACATCCATATGAACAGAGCCATTCAGCAACTTCTTTGCTGCCCAGGATATGGGAAGTGGGTTGGGGACCCTGATGGTGGACACCTGATGGGTGACCCAAGGGTCCTACTCTGGACTGCCACAAACTGCAATAATTGTTCCCTTTATTTCTCCCAGATATGCCTTGCCTTGAATGAGATTATTTATTCCACTCTGTTATGCCTTTGAAGGAATTGCACACTAGCATTAAAAGAGAACATCTGCAGGAACATGAAAATGTGAAGCAGAGCCTAACCAGCTTTAGGACTCCTCTGAGCACAGGTGGTCATCCAAGATGAAAACACAGAGTAGCTGGAGAGCGCACCCAACCTCTGGATATGTCCTCCACATCCTCCACATCCACCACATTCTTTCCTTTATGGTGCAGAAAAAGGGGATCGCCTGGTGTCCTACTTTCCACCTCTATTGTCCTGCCGTTATGTCTACCAAAGGGTCAAGGCTGGAATCACCAAAGGCCCTCCCACTGGCATCGCCCAGGTTAGTCCTGCCCTGCCCCCGCTGGTTCCCAGGGGCTCTGGAAAGCCTTGCACCAGTTGCAGGTTGATGTGGGCAATGTGAACTGTTGCCCGATGTTCCTTGCTTGCCTGCTCGCCTCTTCTTTTGCCAGTTCATGGTTCTGACTTTGCAGCCACCCAATAAAGGAACCTCAACCTATGTTTTGGCTGGCTGAGCTCAGTGAGCTCAGTGAGCCTGCTCTGACCTGGATCTGGGCTGTGCTGGGTGCAGAACAAGATGCCCCAGGATGGTTTTCTGGCCAAGCAGGG
>JANHZU010010612.1:168083-185929 GCA_032468055.1 Acrochordus granulatus | reverse complement strand
TGTTCTAGATCTTCTTTTTATTGGATAGAATGCAACAAGACTAAGGACTTTGTGGATAATAAGTATACATTGATCTTACAAAGGATCAAACACAAAGTTATTAATATCTGCTATAATACACTCACCTAGTGAGCATACAATCATCTTCATGAACCTAAAGCAAAGAAAGATTTACCAATAATAATGCCTTTCCCTGAACAAAAGTTTTGATGTATATTATAATGCTCTGACAGGCCATCACTGTAAAACTGTTTATATGAAATTCATGCAGTACTGTATATTAAGAATATTTTTTTCAAAAGTAGTAAAAAAAGACAATTAAGGGTAAGAAATTAATATGAATCTTCCAACATGAAGTGTGTTTTTTTTTAAAAAAAAAGATCCAAATAGGGAAATCAAATGGGAGAAGCATTCATTGGTGAAGACACTGCTGATGTCACAAAGCATCCAGTTCTGACAGATTGTCCTGATATATCAGTATGTGTCTTCCTCTAGATAACAATGACTCTGAGTTGCTGAAGGTGAAGGAAAGAAGAAATTCTGTCAGTCATTGCAACATGTGAATATCATGAGGTAATATTATGAGCCAAGCAGCACGTGATATTAAGCCTACCATTTTAAGCCTGCATAATTAAAATGATCATTAGATATTAGTAAAAATATAAACTAACTCTTTGCAGCCTTCTAATAGTTACCCAAATGTTTGCCACTCGTATATGGTAACTCTTTCATAAATAAACTGTAAGGTCAGACTACAGTATAACTATGGTTGCTCAATGTGGAGATTGTTTTTTAAAATCTTGAAGAGTTACATTCATTTTTCTGTTAAGGTATAAGCAGGAAAAACAGTAAGATCAAATTATGTGGGTTTTTTTTTAAAACAACTCTTTAAGATGAATAAAATATGTTCTACTGCTCAAACAAATGTATCAATTTCCTAATTACCTTAATTCATTACATAGACCAAAAGAGAAATTAAAAATAAGGGTTACTTAAACAATTATTAAGAAAAAGATGCACAAGAAGTTGTGTTTTATCGGCATCATACAAATAAGAGACTACATTTGGTGGGTATCAAACCCAACAAAAACAAGTGCAGAATGTCACAGCTAACAAACTGCTGTACACAAAATAATATAAGAAATTGATACAAAATGATAAAGATAGTAGAATGAAGGATTTGCTCAATTTCCTTCATTATAGATAGCAAGATGCCTCATGGGTTCCATAAATATAATTCAATACCAGATTGTGAACTGAAGATGATAGCAATGAAGCCGTTATTATAAACATCAAATTTTGTACATTACTTCTTAATATAATCAATACAATTGATATCCATTGTAATCCAATGCTGTGATATCCAATACAGTAAGATACCCACTGCACTTAACTTTTCTGCTTACTTAAAGAGACAACACATATTTGAAGGTTCTCAATTCATCAGTTGAAAGAAAGTGGTAGCACTAGAAAGCTGGTTGGACAGCAACATAGCATTGGTAAATGAATGTACAACAATATCAGAAGTCAAACTATTCACTCTTCTCAAAGCCAGAGACAAGAGATTGAACATCCAGCCATGGATTCCCCTTTGCTGCCCCAGGGACCCATAGGTGAAAGTCCAAATGGAGAGAGGGTTCAATATTCTGCAAGAGGAGAACCAGCAATACACATCTCAGCACCCACTCAAGATTCAACGCTTGCAACTTGCCAGTACATTGCTGGCCTTCTTGGGAGGATCACTGAACAGCGTGAGTATTAGACGTTTGGATCAGATATAACCTAAACTGTCCTCCATGTCTGTCTACTGCTGCTCTGTTGATGTTTTGCAGCAAAGAGTTATCACAAATTGCTAGAAAAGCTCTAGAAAATGGTTGAATTAATTCACAGCTCTAAAAAGGCCATATTGAGCCTCACAAAACTCCTTTAAGAAGCCTCCAAAGTGAGCAGTGCTGGCAGAGGGATTCTTTACAGATGCACACATTACACATGTACAATTTTAGACACATCCATTCACAACACACATGGAAGAGATGGACAGGAAGGGTGGCTTTCACTCCAAGTAATATCAAAGAGTCTCCGGATTTCGGCGGCACATAAATTTAATAAATAAATAAATAAACACAAGGAAATCGGTGGAAATTGATGGATTTAAGGCCACATCACCCCCCACGGGGACAAATAGGACTATTTCCCTGCTGATAATTGGATTGGAGAAACACATAACACACTTTCAAGAAGATCACTGGAGGAGATTTTAACTTCATGTATTCTCACATTCCTGATGAAAGTTGTACAGGGGAATCAGACATACATGATGACATTCCTCATATATCCTTCTAATAAGCAATATTGTATTCCAAAGAGCCTGGAGAAGGCTACATCTTTATGGCAATATAGAGAAGAGAGTCTCAAGTGGAATAATCTATTATACCTTCTTTTCCAATCCAATAAATCTAGAGAATTAAAGGAAGCAAGTGCACTGCAAAGACATTCATAGTGAACCACATCTGACAGTTGCACTGCAGCTGATGGACTATTACTTGCTCTTATTTGGTTCAAGCACATTCTTAATTTATTTGTTATTTGACCAAGTATGCCTCAATTTACACTCTGCATCTGTAATTTTTCACCCATATATACCACCAACTGTCAGAAAGTGCACAGTATATTAAAGAGGAAGTAGTTGTTGTACTTCACCCTCAACTGCTAGCCTCCATACTTTATTTGGTGCATCTATAAATAAGGTATAAATTAGAGATATGGAAAGAAATGCTGCTGTATTCTACAGGCTCTTTTTACTACCACTTCCCAGTCAATTGGATGAGATTAATTTATTATGCTCTATATTTCTTCTTGATAGAAGATGGCATCATGCGAGAACTACGGGCAATGCGCAGAGAAATGAGGCTAATGAAAGGTGAACAACGCAGGACTAATGCCAGAGTAGTCTCTTTGGCACAGGAATTTGCAACACTCAAGGAATGTCACCGTGGCAATAAAAATTGAAGTCATTCTTCCTTCCAACCAGGGCACTTTCTGCCAGTAGGGAATTGTTTGTCTGTTTCTAATAAACTGTTCCCACATAGACTAGAGCCCATCAACGTTGCATTTCAGCCAGATACTGAAGAGTGTACATCTATGTGTGTGTATGAATTGGATGGATAGATGGATGCATCTATAATGGATGATAGATTAATAGTAATGACTTGGATTTTGGGGTCTCACGTGGTCATTCTTCTATTAGGATAGGATAGGAATAGCCAGCATAAGCTCACTTTTTTAACAGCAGTGCTTAAGGTATTGGTGGTTTGACTGTAAAACAGAAGCAGACCAATATTTATTTTTTATAATTTGCCATATTTCAATTTCCTAGCATATGTTCTTTGATTATTTTTTAAAGGAGCAGAAAAACTTTTTCTTTATTCCTGGGAAAATAGACGCATTCAAAATGCATTTCTTTAATTTGTTTATCTATCTAGCTACTGTAATTCTAAACTGCGGGAACTCTTGCGCTCTCCAAAATGTGTACAAATCAGTCAAAAATTATACAAAATAAAAACAATATTATATATATAGTACTGTGCAAAAGTCTTCAGCCACAACTTACTTTGTTGTTTTAGCAAAGTTTTAATGACCATCCATGATTATTTTTCAGTCTCTGTATTAAGATTCAAACAGAAAATACAGGAAATATGTACCCAAATTTAAACAAACTAAGTTTTCAGAACACAATAGCTTCTTCAGGCGAAAGTCAGTAGTAAATAGTCAGTAGTAAATACTTGCCACTTTAGCCTAGGGAAGCTGTTTTTTCCTTCTTTTTTCTGCAAATTTCCTGTATTTTCTGATTGTATTCTAATAAAGAGACCAAGGCATAATTATATATTGTCATTATACCATTGCTGAAACAACAAATCTAACAATGGCCTAAGACTTTTGCACAGTACACACACACACAAAGTATCAAATAGACTTTAAACATCCTTTCAGAACTGTATTTATGTTCTAACTCAAAATCCAGAAGGATTTGCTTGCCTTGTTAGTGCCCCACTTTCATTGCCCTTGGTAGCTGGCAGTTCAGATCTTTGAACTCTTGATTTTCATTTCACATTTCATCAGGAAAGGATATAGTCCTGAAAGCATTTTTTAAAATAAATTTTGATGGAGAAATGCACAAAAACAAGGAAAGATTAAGAAGTCAGGAAAAAAAGAAAACCAAAATCTAGCATTATAAGCTAAATATTTATAAGGGGAGTCAAGTTGTCCAAAGATTTATTTTCTGATCTCGAGAATGAGTGCTACGTTGGAATCCATACATTAGCATTTCACTGTTGATTCAGTCACTCACTTATTTATCTATCCATTCAATGATTCACTGTAATTCTTTCAGCTGTCCCCTTCCTTTTCAAAGAAACTCACAGTATTATACAAGAGAAATATCTTTTATCCAGGATTGGTGAAGCATATTATTAGCAGTAGACAAAAATCTGCTAGACAGCTGTAAAGAGTTTGATAAAATTTGTTGCTCAAAATCTTTGATAGAAGAGGAAATAAATGATCCATCAGAATATTTTTAAAATACTGGTGATTAATTGTTTTCATACATTTATTGCATTCATTAATTATTAAGATACTACTAAATATGTTCTAAATTATTATATAAATATTTTGCACCTCTTACTTTAGCTGCAGATCCCTTAATTGGGACAAATATTTCAAACAAAATTTAGATCTAATAACATAGATTAGTTTTAGATACGTTATTAGAACTCCTTCATTTAAATCCACTTTTTTAAAAAACTTATACTGTAAAGTATGGCCAGTTTATAAATTGTAGTTTAATTTGGTGGATATATAATAATTTAACTTTTTGCAACTTTTTGTTTCACCTCCATATCAAAGTTATTCTCACTTAGATTTTCTTAATATCTTGATCATTAGTTGAATTGATTGATAAGTGTAATATTGCTGTATGTGATCATACCTAGGATCATTAAAAAAAGAATCATCTCATTTTTTCATGTGGTAGTTAAATATAATTAAAGGATCCATTTTTAATAAAGCAACTGCACAATTAATTTATGATTTTTTTTCCCTTATACATAGATATTCTGTTAATTTACAGATTGGGATGCTTTTAAGGCATATATGACTGGTTGTGTAATTGCTTCTGCTTCAAGAAAAATAGAAATTGAAAAGTTAAAAAATAAATTTAGAAGAAAAATGTTAAAGAACTTTCAAATATTTATGTACTGTCAGACAACCCAAGCTAAAAATATATAAAGTTTGTATAAGTGTTAAATAGGAACTTAATTTATTTCATGCATTTGAAACAGAATATTGGTTGAATTTAATAAAGCATTGGAATGAGAGGAAAGAAGTGGCAAACCTCTTAGCTGAATCAAACAGTTACAATAAAATATTAGTATTTCCACATTTAAGCATGCCCAAGATAAAGTATATAAGGATTCTGATCCAATAAATCAGCAAAATTTTCATTTATTTTAGTTACTTGATGCAAAATTAATCTGAACCAAGAAGTCCACACTTCTTAAAGTTGCCAGGTTTGAAAATATTGTAACTATACATTAGATTACTGACAGTATGCTTAATTAAAAGCTAATAAACTCAAACAGTTGGGTCTATTTGTAGAACTTCCTTTAATATCTCTTAGAGGAATAAATTGCTGACAGGTGGGTGATATAATAGACTGGTTCTAGGCCAGTTCAGAACAGTTGTTGTATCTGCAGAGACTTTAAGTATTTGTAGCTCTAGATATGTCTTCTGTGAGTAGTGGATTCTTTTCATAGATTTATTAAAATTAAATAAAATTAAAATGAAATAGAAAGCTTTTTTTCATTTGACATTAACATAAAAATGTTTTACAAATAGCTACTTAGTGCTCACAGATATTATATTAATATTTAATAGGTAAAAAATGTGGGGGGAAATAGGTCTCAAGCTCCTGGCCTTTGCAAACAGTCTCATGCTGTAACACTTTAAAACAGCTTATTTAAATATTTATTTTCATACATAATCCATTGGACAAACATAGATAAACAGTGGGTGCAAGCTGATGTAATTTTAGATTGCAATCCTGTTATGGTTAGTACAGCTTCTTAGAGAATTCCCTGATTTCAATAAGGCAGGTTCAAGATGAGATCCACCCTTAAGTAGCAACTGTTAAGGGTAACATTATGAAATGGACATGCTGCATTAAAATAGGTTTTGAGTTTATAAAATCCAAATCCCTCCCATGGCCTTAATTCATCCCCTGCTACCCTGTCACATACAAATGTGATAGAAGAGAGAATTTCCAAAAGAACCCAGAAGGGATATTCTATCACCTATAGCTGGGGGGGACTAAATTTTCTTCAGCCCACATCCTTTGTTTGGGAGGGGAGTGTAAATAATGTCCAATACTGGCTTAAACAAGCATGGTGGTTTTTTTTGGCCATGCTAAAATTATGGGCTTGCTATGAGACTGATTTTTAATTATTTTTATTTTCTAGCTCATCTGATGAGATCTGTCCAGTATGGTTGAACCTCTGACATAGCTCTTAGAATGGATTGGAAGGACAGATACTGAAGCTGAAGCTCAAGTACTTTGGCCACTTATGCAAAGAGAGGACTCATTAGAAAAGACCGTGATGCTGGAGAGATTGAAGGCAAAAGGAGAAGGGGATGGCAGAGGATGAGATGGTTAGATAGCATCTTAGATGTGATGGGTGTGGATTTGGGTAGACTCCATGAAGCAGGACAGAAAGGTCTGGTGTGCTGCAGTCCATGGAATCACAAAGAGTGGACATGACTGAGTGACTGAACAACATTTTCTTTACCATATATCTTTATCTTGCATTTCATTTTGCAATAAAACAATCAAAAGTAAGGAAAATAACTTGTGCTTAATAAATTAATTCTTAAAATATCCCTGAAACTCAGGATTCTATTCTGACATGAGCATGAATGAGAAAATCAAAGCCAATAAATGTACAGTTTCAGGAGATAGATCTAGCTGAGCTCTATCCTGCTCCAAAGTGGACTTCCATTCAAATGGATGCTTGAGTTTGGGTTCCCATGGAGGGCAGGAAAGAGGACCTGATGGCATATGAGAAAAGTGAAAGACAGAAGACCATATTATCCCTGCCAAATCCCCATGATTCAGTTCAGAGACATAGAAAAATAATTGAATTATTCAGAAATAATTCAAGCTCCTGGACAAAGAGCTTGAAAGAAAATGTGGAACATGATTACTATATATATTTATGAATATTCTCATTAACACAGGTCATGATAAGCTTTTGATGGACTGAAAAAGCCTTCTGGGTAGAAGGCAAAACATCTCCAGTAACATCCTGTGATTAATATCCAGTTGCCTTTTTAAGGAACTTTGCAAAAAGTTTTGCAATTTTTACTTATTACTATAACAGTGATGAGAATCATGTATGTACAAAGATGGAAAGGTACACTAATTCTCACAATGGAAGACTAGATGATAAAGGTGTGGAGTAGGCAGAGATGACAAATGACTGTTTTAATTAAAGAGAAGAATTTATCAAATTTTGTTTCCATTTGGAAAGCACTTCTGAACTTTGTGCTTGAAACTGAAAAGAATGAAACACTAATTTTAGATTTTCATGATTAGAATTATTTTCTTGTTATAGAAATGGCTTGAAATACCTAGAAATGTAAAGCAAAAGGTTGAAACTAATTCTTTTTGAAACTGTAATTATTTTTGAAAGCCACCATTTTTCTTTTCTTTTTTATCTTACTTTTCCCTTCTCTTTCTCCATTTTAAACTTGCTTAATTTTGTTTGTATTTGTATTTTATCTCATAATAAACTTTGATAAAAAAATTGGGGGGGAGAAATAATTCAAGCTCCTGTAATAACAAAGAATGCAGTATTAGATTTGCAATTCTTCTAGGACAGAGGCAGTGAAGTCTGTCCTATAAGAGAGCCAGCCATTTGTGGAAATGGTCCCAGATGCCAAGCCAACAAGATAGTTGGTTGAAAGAAAGTATTCATAAGGTAACAGTAGATTGATCTAGAAAAGATTCAAACAGTGATCAGATACCTCTTTCCTGCCTGCCCAGCTGCAAGATACTGTCATAAGAAAGGGAAATGGGTGTGGGAAGGAAACTCAAATTGCCACATCTGCATTAGTCTCTCCTCCCATTCAACTCTCCTCTCCTAACAAAGAATAACACACAGTAGTGCACATTAACCAAAGTTGAGTGAGTGCAGGTGCAGACTCCAAAGAGCAAGTCCCCTCAAAGAATTGCAACAACTGCCAGACCATCTTTATTTCTCTCTTTTTAAACATCTC
This sequence comes from Acrochordus granulatus, assembly GCA_032468055.1. Taxonomy (NCBI): domain Eukaryota; kingdom Metazoa; phylum Chordata; class Lepidosauria; order Squamata; family Acrochordidae; genus Acrochordus; species Acrochordus granulatus. The sequence goes on along the minus strand of JANHZU010010612.1, from coordinate 177,601 downwards.
ACAGCAGAACCAACAGGCTCCTGCTGGGAAATCTCCAAGCAGTTGTGTCCACCACTTTCATGATGCAAAAGTTTCATGGAAAATTAAAACAAAAGAGGACATTGCAACTGTTTTGCTGCTGCAGATAGAGAATACTTTTTTTTCTTTTAAAATAGAGAAGGAACCAAATTGGGACAGGGCAGGGAGAGGCAAAGATGGCTTACTGATTCCAGTAGGGAACTTACTCAGGGCTTCTTCCATTCTGCCAGGCTGACTACTTATACTGTGGCAATTACTACATTTTTCCCCTATGAAGATAGCTCAGAGATAATAGCACCTTTGGGCAGAGAAAATATAATGAGAAAAGTTAAATCTTCCTTTCCCATCATCACTGTAGCAAGGAAACGAAAGTCCTTGTCTTGAACCACAGTATAGCAGGATCTTTCCATCTTTGCGTAGTGATCTTGGAATTAACCTCACCAGATACAAAGGGCTTAGCTTAGAAAACATTTGGGGACTGAAAGACCATTATGGAGATTAAAATGATCATATAATGAGTGAAAGGGAAATCTGAATCTAAATCTTGAGCCTCATGGGAATAGAGTGTTATATCTCATACTAAACAAATAAAATGCAATGAATAAGACAGTAACTGAATTTAATTTTCGCCTGCATTAAACCGAAGTAGTTTATCAAAGTAGTTCTTGTAAGATTGCTCAGCAGAAATTAAAGTCAGAAACAGGGACCGGGTAGATACTCAGGATATCCTTGCCCAATATTTTTCAACAAAACAGAGATGTCTTTCAGGTCTAAGAGGAACTCCAGTTTCATAGAAGAGCATGGAAACTGTACCCTCTGTGGAAAAAGTTTGTTTGGTACCATCTCTTACCTCTTTGAAATTTTCATAATTTGGGTAGGAAGAGGCCAGAGCAGCCTGGAACATTTCAATGACTGCATGATACACAAACTCATACTGTTCCTGCCAAGAAAATATGGGATACAGATGAGTGGGAAGCCTATTGTTTTTTTTTTTAGGCACATAAATAATTTATTCATGCAGGTAGGGCTATCCACATCTAGGCTGCAAAGTCTAAACATCTATAGATGACAGCAAAGAAATACAAAAAAGTTTAGCTCTTTGCTGAGGTGTATTTGTGTAGTTCAAACATGGTAGACTTATTAAGAATATTACTTGTAAAGAAGTATTATTACTTGTAAAGAAGTATTTTTACTTGTAAAGAAGTATGTAATATTACTTGTAAAGAAGTATTTGGCACCAATTCTCAGTGGCTCCCATTTAATGTTATCAGGTATAGTAAAATAGGCACAGGTTGCTAGCAGGAGAAAACTGACCCTGGAGGCAATATTAGCACTAGAATACTAGTCATGTTCCGAAGGATACCCTTGCAAGTTCTCTTCTTAATAAATGCCCATGTTACCATACAATTCCTTTTTTGCAGAGACATTCTTTGAGGTTCTCACTTCATAAATTACAATTGCCTATTGAAGAAAGTAGATTTAATCATCCACACCTTCAGACCTCTCACTGGGCATTTGTTTTAGCTTTGATTATTGGTTGGAATAAAGGATTTCCAGAATTCAGCAGGTAGAAAGTAATTATTTAGTCCCACTAAAATCTTAATAGGTATCAGGAACTGTGTTTGTTGATAGATCAGTTTTAATATCTGCATCGTATCCCCTAAGTTAATCTGTTCTTCCCAGCTATGGCAGACAATATTGTCTGTCCACTGGTCAAGTCAGTTTCTATATAGGCAGGAAAAGAGCAATATTGGCATTTTGCCTCAGTCACTCAGATATCTTGAGTTGGCCATGGGACTCACCTGCGTCTGAACAACAGCTGGCCTCTGTTTCCTCATTTCTAAGACAACATCAAAAATGCTGAAATGTGGAGAAATCCTCTGAAAAATAACAGAAAACTGACAAATGAGGATACACTCTTTTTCCTGACAGAATAACTTACTGATTTATGCATAGATGTACAGTATATGTAATTCCAAACAAATGTCCAACTTTCAATGACTTTGGATGCTTTCAGCTATAAAAAGCTAGAACAATAAAGTATAAGAACAGAAAAGCAAAAGCAAAACAAATGACAAACAAAACTAAGTCTTACATGGACTCATTGCCATCCTGTCTCAAAGTCTAGGAAAAGAACTAAATTTTCAGTGCCTTCTGGAATGTCATCAGAGTGGGATTTGGATCTCAACTCTGCCTTATCAAATAGAAGTAATCTGCAAATGTATACAAGTATACTCATCTATTTTACTATCCTCTTGCGTTGTAGTTCTCTTCAAGCTATGAGGATAACTTAGTAAGAAGCTGTCTGCATGAGAAGGACAAACAAATCAGGAAGTCTTCCCAAGAACAAGAAGTGTTGATGACGGGAGAGCATCATAATCCAGTCAAAAGTGAAGTTTTTGTCCAATTCATTTAGTCAGTTTTTCAAGAAAAAGACTTGGGGCTATAGGACTTTTTTCCATTTGCAGCTAACCGAGGTAAAATCATGCCTTCCCTCCTCCTCCCATGTTTGTATGACATTGTCTTTTGCTTGCCTCAACTCATGAATGAGACAAGCTCAACTCATGCTTATCTTTTTCAACCTTTAAATACTGTAGTGTTTTCTCCCAGGGTTAGGCAGTGACCTAGAGTGATTCCAAGACAGGTAAATTCTGGTATGCTTTGCTGACTGTTCTGATTGTGGCATGCTCAGGGGACCCTTTGGGGGCCGAGAAGCTTGATGCTATTGGCCATTTCAAACTGACGCAGACCCCTGCTCCCAGCTCTCAGTTATTCTTTGCTGCTACTGTTGTTGTTCTTTCCCCATCTAGTAGGCTGCATGGAATTGCCAGGTTGTGAGCATGGGTTTAGGTATATTTCCAAATACAGTACACCCTGCACTGCCAAGTTTTGAGCACAGATTTAGTTTTGATAGCTGCTTTCTCCTATATGGCTCAGCATTACAGTATGTGGAAATATGCCTTAAAAAATGCCACCAATTGCTTTTATGGCATTTTCTGAGGGAAAATGTGCCCTGAATAAATGATGGCACCCTGGAATGTCTCATTGCTTGGATGTGAGATCCCACATATATTAAAGGTAAATATATATAGATGCTCCAGACATATGTATTATTGAACAAATATTTTCTCTTTCTTTTCATATGCAATGCCTTAATATTTTACAACAGGCTTCTCCAAGCTGAGGTTCTCCAGATATACTATAATTCCCGTATCTCCCTGGTAGTAGGTAGTATGAATATCTGGAAGGTTCTGTCATATAAACATAGGCACAGGCCAGAATAAAAACACAAAGTCAGATCCAATTCACCAAGAAAACAACTCCTCTACTTTTTTTCTTGGTGAATTTGCCTAGTAGGTTGCAAGTACCTCTTTAAGAAGCAGCTGCCGTATATATTCCAATGTACAGATCACACCTGTTCGACCACAGCCAGCACTATAGAGAAAGGAAGAGAAGGAAATGGTAAGGGAGGCTTTATAAAAAAATCTGTGAAATCTTGCAAATAAGAATACAATGCAAGTAAGAATATTTCTTAGATATTTATCCAATATTTCTGGAGTTCTTTGCAGTCTGCCTAGATCTTCTCCTTAAATGAGGCTTTTGGATTTTTTTTGCACCTTAGGGTGGAATTTATGTTTGCAATTAATTTAAGAGCCATGGGGTTTGTGGTGTGCATCTCACTAAATAAAGTGTGCTGCAATTGTTGGTTATTTTTGCCTCATTTGTTTTAGATTTGGTTGTTTCACACGTGAAATCAACCTGCTTTTCCCACTTGCTGTCTAATTTTGGTGGTGCAATCTTAGGGGACTAGAAAGAGGTTTGCCCTAAATATGACTGTCTCACTATTTATTCCTATCTTCTCATAATTTAAGGTCAATTTAATTCCTCACAAATGATTTGTATATTAGTATCTACTAACCATTATAGTGCCAAACTACTAATAACATTGATGGCTTTATACCCCTTCAATGGCTGAAGAATGGGTGAGTGATGCTGTGAAGATGCTGTAAGTCACTACTGAAGAAATCATTCATATTATCCCTTCCTAGGGGAAGCTGATGACATATCTCCTTCTACCATGGTATATCTCAATGATCTTAGGAGACAAGGGAAAGAGCTACATGCACAACCATTATGTAAAAGATATCTCAGAATACAGATGGGGGTATACGAAGCATTTCAGAAGAGACCCTCCCTAGTTTTTCAGAAAGTAAAAAGAGATGAGGGGAGAAATACTTTCAGTCCTGCAAGATTCTGTTAATGCAGGGTTCTCCAAAATGGTCAATACTGATTCCCAAGAGTTGATGTGACTCATCATTCTTATACAAACAAAAATATGAAATCACAACTACAGTACCAGTTCTTTAGCTGGTGTTGATCTTCAGACATGTTCAGTTCTTCCCAAGAATCTAGGATGAGGTAATGTACCAATGTAGTATATGTGTGGATCCAAGCAGTGTGGCCATTTGTAATTGACAGACAGAAATTTTGTCAGTGCACAGATTTTCTAAGTGCTGTCCAAGATTTTTTGCTATAGTGCTCAATGTGCCGATAACCATTGGGATGATATCATGGTTCATCACTCAGTCAGCCAGATGTTTAGACTGGATTTGGCATTATTGTCCACCTATCAAGTGACATTATTGTCCACCTATCAAGTGACTCAGGACCTGGGGTAGGCAAATGCTGTTCTTTGATGTTCTTAAAGATATCATTGCAGGATGTAAGCTGTTCTGAGTAATGCTGCCTTTTGCAATTGACAGATGGTGAATTTGTCAATTCTGATGTGTTCAAGTGGTGCTCTAGTTGTTTTGAGATTGCATCTAAGACCCCTATTACTATTGGTGCCATCTTTGCTTTCTTTTGCCACAGTCATTCTATTTCTATTTGCAGGTCTTTGTATTTTGTGATTTTCTCCAGTTCTTTCTCTTCTCTTCTGCTGTCTCCAGGAATTGCCATGTCCACTATCCAGACTTTTTTGCTTTCTTATTGACAGTAGTTAAGTCTGGAGTGTTATGTGGCAGGTGTCTGTCTGTTCGAATTCTGAAGTCCCAGAGCAATTTAGCTTCTTCATTTTCTATTACTTTTTCAATTTTATGATCCCACAGTTCTTGCTTGCAGACAAATGGTATTTCTTGCACATCTTCAGTGCACCATTGTTGCTACTTTATCATGCCATTGTTTACAGATAGTCTGTGCAATCTTCTTGCAGTAGCTAACTAGATGTTCTACTGTTTCTTCAGCTTCTTTACAGAGGTGGCATTTGCTGTCTGTTGTTGTCTTCTCAATTCTAGCCTTGAATATATTTGTTCTTATATTCATATTAGTATTATTGTAATAGTAGTATGTTATTATTATTAAAGTAGTATTTATTAAACAATTTTTGTATAATAAATGTTTGGGGGTTGAAGAACAATCTGAAACTTTATGAAGGGGTCAATAAGGTGAAGAGCTTGGGGTCTCCTGTGTTAATGTAACTTTACAATAAAGATAGAGTTAGAACTCATTATTGTGCTTCTTGCCTGGACTACCTTGAAGAGCTAATATCTTCAGTGAAAAATTATCATTTATTCCTATTCTCTGCATCCTTTAACCATTACTTATTAATTTGTTCATTCATTCGAAGAGTCAGTTGTTAAATTTACTCAATGAATCAGCAATGTGATCTTTCCTTAGGGCCTTGCCACCAAATCTTCTCCTACCTGCAGTGCACACAGATGGGTGTGGTGTCCTCACCCTGCTTAAATCTCACTTGCTCAATCATGCTGAGGAAGTAACCATAAGTGTCTGGGATGCCTCGGTCTGGCCAAGCCACATACTGGAAATGGGAAATCACTCGTTCTTCCTGAGATGGGAAAAGCAATCACTATATTTGTATTATAAAACAATAAGGAAATACCACATTTAACACTTTCATGTGGGAAAATATTATTATAGAGGGGTGTGTGTGTATAAAAAATCAGGTTCACAAACATATCAAATCTCATAAATACAATCACAAAACTTTGGAACTAGAATTCTAGGAAGACCTTTTTACAACTGGGGTTCCCAGCTGTAGCCCATGGGTTTTAATGTGACCATAGAGATCATCCTTGCCTCCCATAATGCTCCCCAAGCAACTGGCTTTAAAAATGCATTAAAATATTAAATACATAAAGATGTACAATGTAGTGCCAACTTCTAGTGTCAACTTTATTTCCAAAAATGCCTCTCCGCCCATAAGCATGATTAGAAAAATAATGAACACCTGCAACTTGATGTTTGATTTGCAACATGTTCCCAGAAAATAAATAAAAATAAAATGGGAGGAGTTGAAGTGTGTCCCTCCAAGGTCAAAGCAGGCAGTGGGAAATGAAATTTGTGATTTGTATCTTTGTGTGTTTGTTTGAACAAAGTATGTTTCTTTTTCTTGATAGAGTATGTGTCTGGCCAGGATTCATATGTACGGGTACAACTGATGTGTGTGTGATTCTTTCAATATCACATTTTGCTTTTGTGCAATGTAGACTGCTAATCTCAAACACAGAAGAGCATAGTTTCAAGAAATGAATTGGATCTGAATCCAGAAAATGTGAAGTTCACCTGCTGAAATGTCAAGGTAAGTATCCTTAAAATGACATCTGGGTTGAGTTCCTGCTCTTTGACCTAAGGTAAGGGAAAAAAATAGGCTCAAAACCATTGCAACATTTGAATTTTGAGATTCCTCATTATAGGGCTGCAACATCCAAATAAGCAGTAGAAAGGAAAACATTAAGAGTTTTCTTTACCTTTTTGCTGCCATCTAATAGTAATAGATTTTTGAAGTGGTTGAGATTTCTGCAGCCCAGATCAGGTCAAATTACTCAATTATGCTACCTGCCTACAGCACAAATGCAACAGTGGGAGATCTCCATGGACATTATGCAAGCAAGGTAATTGATCCTCTGCTCAACAGTAACACATGTATCATTCAGTTCACCAACATAAGAACTTGGATGATCGTAAATTAATTTAAGTCTGGAAAAAATGAGTATATTTGCTCTGCTGACTGAAAGATAATGAGGATTGTAGTTCGATGCATGTAAAGGGCATGAGGTTAGGGACAGCTGAATTAGAACAAGTCATGGGGATTGGTTTCACAACAGCTTTTAGCTAAACCTAGGTCTAGCTTTAAATTTGAAGGAGGAGCTTGTTGAAGTGCTATGTAATGAATCTCCTTTTTGCTGGGAGCAACAGCAACAGGTGGCTGGGGACTGAGCTTTCATTTGTAACTTTCCCTCACTGCCCTGGGAAAAAAGCTTTAGGGGAACACTTAAATGCCAGTTTGCAGATTCACCATTCTGCTGTGCAAGAGCCCAACACAAACTGAAGCATCAATGAGCTATGCCAAAGAAATGTCTCCTCTTCGGGAGATTGTTCAAGGCACTCTTCAATATCTAGGTTTGGGTATTGTTGGGCATCCTATAAGCATTCTAAACTCATCCTTGAAACTCCTAGCAAACTAGGAATGGTCATCCTTTTTAATGGCCTGCCTGCGAACTTCCAACTGGATGACTGAATGCTGGACTGGGGGACTTGGCTTGATCTAACCAGGCAATTTCTTACATTCTTAATGTCATTTCCAGAATTTCTGAATGAGAAACATTGGCGCTTAATTCACGTTTGCTAAGTGGTACAGTTCTCTCTGCCAGACTGAGAATCAACATAGCTTGCCATAGCTTGGATTCCTCCTCCTTGCATTGCTTGCTGTGTACCCAGATATAACCACCTCACCTGTGCCACAGAGAAAGGTCCAGAATGCAAGGCTTCCTCTGCAGAAGGCCAGTAACGTTCACATTTTTTCTGATTTTTTTAAAAGAAAGAAAAGAGGTTAGCTAAGATTCTGAGATGGGGATAATCCTTCCCCCATTAAGCCACAAGACGAGTGAGACTTGAGTTATTTGTAAAAGTTTCCTGCCTCCTGATACTGTTCTCTGTAACCGGTCCTCACCTTGCCCATTTCTATTTCCCGGCAAGCCATAACAATTACCTGCAAAGAGAAATGCCAAAAAAACACACCTTTATCATGATATACTGACAAACATATACGAGAAGGCAGGACAATTCTCAGATTGGAAGGATCCTTTCTGGAACATTTCTCGAAGGGGATCAGATATTACTGGATGTGAGGAAACGATATAAGGTTTTATCTTATCTTGCTATTATCTCAATGAAATAAAACAAAAATCCTCTATTCTTTTCCATAAGAAATATTGGCACCAAACCAGCCATGCTATCTTTGGCAATTCTCTACATTATTAGGGATGGTGGGCATCTCAGAACACTCAGAAACATCTCAGAACAGTCTCCTGGATTTTTCTTCTTCCAATTCCACATCCTGTGTTACTGAGCATGCAAACTTTGGGTTGACTATATTGGTACCTATTGTTTTTCAGTGGCTTTATGTCAATCAGTACTCCCACACACATACAAATCTGCATTTTTACCAAGACCCTGAGTCATAACTTATGGAATCCAAGTGCCCTCTAAAATTCTGCCTTGAATGCAGTCACTGCCTCCGCGGCTTACCTTCACCTTGTATTGCCAAATCATACGCCAGAAGTCAAGCACTGTGTGTGCAAGAGGCCCCTGAGTAGCGATGTAGCATCTCTTGTTGTCCACACCCTGTGAGGAGGACAAAGTAGCAGACATCACTTCTTAGCAGCTATCTTACCCTCTATCCTATCCCAATTTTGCTGAAAAACTTATCACTATAGTGACCATATGGTACATCTTTTATTTCTGGAAGTGATCATTTAGATTTATTTTTCAAAACGTTTATCCTTTATTTTGATCATTTAACTATTACTGCACAAATAGTACGATTTAATACATAGACTTCCACTGGGAGCTATCCTTTACATTTATTTATTTTTCAAAAACTCACTTTTATCCTTCAGTTTGGTCATTTAAACATTACCGTACAAATAGTACCATTTAATGCATAGTTTTTCACAATGGAGTCCTAGGTGCTCTCTGAGGTTGATTGTTTTCATGCAGATGTTTCATTACCAGCCTAATCAAGGAACCTCCAAGAACACTCCCCCAAACACTGACAGGGCAAGCCACTAGTATATAAAGAGAGCAAACCTCACTCCCCTGTAGCACTGACGATGTTACCTCGTTTGGTAATGAAATGTCTGCATGAAAACAACCAAGCTCGGAGAATACCTAGGACTCCATAGTTCAACCCTGAGCTACCAATATTCTCTTCTATCGATAGTCCTTCACATTCACGTGAAAAATATGGAAATTGAATTGTCTTCTTAAAATCAATTTACACATAGTGTTTGATTTTAGACATATTTTATCTCATTGCTATGTGTCACCCAGAGTTGTTTTTATTTATTTATTTATTAAATTTGTATGCCGCCGAAATCCAGAGACTCTTTTTTTTTAGTAAGATGGGTGGCTATATAAATTTGTTAAATAAACAGATTTCCGAATATGTGTTTTTATAAAATGTTCTTGTTTTGCTCTTG
>JANHZU010010612.1:144425-163931 GCA_032468055.1 Acrochordus granulatus | reverse complement strand
AGGAAGGAAGGAAGGAAGGAAGGAAGGAAGGAAGTAAGGAAGGAAGGAAGGAAGGAAGGAAGGAAGGAAGGAAGGAATTACGTTTGCAGCAGAAGCCTATATGAATGACTGGACTTGCATAATCTCAGGATTCCAACCATAGTAGATATCTACAGACTAATACAAAAATTAGTTATTTTTTATTCCAACTCAAGTTCTTCTAAAGTGTGTCTTTACCAGTAAATTTTAAAAATAGTTGTTTATTCTCTACCATCATTCTCAAAATATACTATGTATACATAAACACTTTGAGGCAAGAAATAGGATGCTTTGAGCTTCCTGATCATCATATGAATTTGGATGAAAGCCAGATTTTTATTGTTACTTTAGATTTATATCTCAATTAATTCAATTTATATCTAACCTAATTAAATTCATTTAATTTGGATTTATAGTTATGTGTTTCATTCAAGAGTTCAAAGTGGGATAAACAGTGCTCATTCCTCTTGTTCTTATTCATAACAACCAACCTGTGAGGTAGGATGGGCTGAGACAAGTTAACTAGCTCAAAGTCACCCAGTGAACCTCCATGGCTGAAGGTAGATTCCAAGTTAGGCCTTTCTACTCCTGGTTGAACACCTTAATCACGATACTGTACTGGCTCTCAGACTGGATCAATACAGACCTTTTATGCATAACCTTTTAAATTATGTTTTTTAGCTTTGAATTAATTCTTAACTTTTCAAGAATGTGATTTTCTGCTTTGTTTCTTTTAATTTCTCTTAGTCTTCTTTTATTGCTTACATTTGTTTATAAAGCCATCCTGATAGAAGAATGGCACTTATTTTTTCAAATGCTTTCATAAATCAAACTATTGCATTGTGTCAGAAAGGGATAACAAGGTAGACATCCCCATTCAAATTGCAATGGCACCTCACTTTATTTATCTTTCCTGTGTTAAAAGAGGAAACATTTTTGTAAAATGTCAACACAAAGAGCACCCCCCCCATTCCACCACAGCCTAAACATGTCCTAGCAGCATCTTTTTTGTGCTGCATCTCCAGAACAGTGCCCTTGTTCCATCCTCAGCCAATGGGTAAGATAGGCTTAAGTCATCCTTAAGGGGTACTGGTAGTATTTTCTCCATTATTCCTAAATCCTCCAGGGGCAATCCCAAGATTTATAAAATCTGTTGGGCTCCCTCACGTATTACTTTGGAGAGAAAACTGGCAGTGGCTTGAAACCGAGGCAACAGAATCAGGATAAATATCAGTAACAAGAACAGCTAATTTCATGATGGTTTGAGGATTTTTTTTGGATGTTTTCTAGTTGGTGGAGAGCATTTCAACTCAGTGAGAAGCCCCAAATTAGTTTCAGTCAGGATCAAAAATGGCAGGAAAAAGGATATAGGTTTCTGGGGGACAAAGCTCAAGAAGACATTAATTAATCTTCACTGGTTTGAAGAAGACATAAATAATAAACAAGAATGATTGTTCTATAATGGTTGAGCAAATGTATAGTATGGAGATACTATTCCTTGCATCTGTTGATCAACTGTCCATATCTATGACAAGTTGTTTTACAGCAAGAGCAATTCTCTGGTAGTCTACGATTCACACTATGCACCATGTCAAATCCAAACTTAGATACTAAATTTCTGAAGGGGAAATAATATTTTATTTTCATGGGAATTCTCCTTAAGTACATGTGTGTAAATACAGTTAAGTTGCTTAGTACTCTATTTTTTTAAAAAGGAGGAGGAAGGTGTGCTAAATGGGTTCACTGCCTTGAATTATTTGTAAAAAAAATAAAGGGAAGATGTAGATAGATAGATAGATAGATAGATAGATAGATAGATAGATAGATAGATAGATAGATAGATAGATAATAACTTGCATTTATAACCTATAACTTGCATTTGTGGGCACGCTCTAACTGGGCTGTAATACTCCAGATAGCAAAGCAATACAGTACAGAAAACTGTAATTCATTTCTGCCATCTAGTGGTCCGCCAAGATGAAAATTGCCTCGCAATTCACAAAAGTATCCTTCCTCCACATAATGGGAAGGCGAAAGGCGAAACGTCTTCGACGTTTTAAAGGCGAAACGTCTTCGACTTGAAAAAATCCAGTCCAGATGCCTGTTTTTTAAACTTTGTTGCGATGCAATTACCCTGGACGAGTGAGAGTCTTCACAGACATGTTTGTGTAGCACGTTACATAAACAAACTTATTATGATTTATTAATTTCGTAGGGACTGTTATCTGTTGCTGAAGTTCAGCTCCCTGCAGTCTTAGGAAACACAAGAGATGGATTTGTAGTTCAGAAGGAGCTGGAAAGTCACGGGCGGCTTGCCTCCTACTTCTCTGACCTCCTGCCCTGCCCTATTGCCCTCCCTTGACCTCCATGCCATATCGGCTACTCCCCAAGATCAGCTGGCTTGAGATAGTTTTCTGCCTTAGGCAAAGGAAAGATGGTGACTCCCATTTCGTGTTTGGAAACAGGTTACAGATACTTTATTGGCCAAGCGTGACCAGATACGCAAGGAATTTGACAAAAGTAGCATTCAGATCTTTCTTGCAGGTGATACGTATCTGGGGGCAACAAGATAGTTTAGAAGGTGAATCCAGATGGTGGCACCTATACAACTTTGTCCACCAATATTTCACTGCTGATTTCCACCCTGCTGCCTGAGGTGGGTGCCTCTTCCTTCTAAATTGTTGTGCTTCCTTTTTGTTATCTCTGTGGCTTTCTCTGAATAGGATATTTGGTTTGGTGAGCTGTTTACCTCAATGCCAACTGAGCCAAAACTGTTGAGCAAGTAAAACAAGATAAAGATGACCATGGTAGTCAAAAAAAAGAGTCTCCTTTAAGCCTAAGTAGTCTCTTTGTAGGTGTCCGAAGGTGTCCATGGGGTGGGAGTGGCACAAAATGGACATTGCCAGTTGCATAATTTCTCTGTGACACAAGTATGAAATGGTGGAGCTTGCAACATGCATATTTCATCATTTTGGCATTCACTGTGGCTAGTTTTACATGCTTATAATTACAACATGTACACTTCTTTGCAACAATGGAAGTGGTTTATATTTGCTACTGCCTTCTTCTGGGATGGGAGGGGGTTTAGCAAAAAACAATACAATGAAACAGAGAAGGGGGAAGTTATCTTTACTTCCAGATAATTAGCAGAATAGAATCATGAAATGGTTCAGTGATGATTGTGAGAATACAAATGAAGCAGAAGCTGTATGCATACATTAATTTCTGTATAAAATGAACAACATACCACACATCATTGATGATTAAAGTCTTTCTTAGTCACTACCATTTAAGTCCTTCTCATCAAATCAGGTCCTTCCTAGAATGGGTATTTGCATTATCTACCAGCCTCTCATTGATATTGTGATTGAAGCTTTACTCTTTTGCAGATGTTAGAGTCCATAGTAGAGAACAGTGTTTCTCAGACTCAATAATTTTAAGATATGTAGACTTCTTAAGTTATGGCTGGGGAATTCTGGGAGTTGAAGTCCACACACTGTAAGGTTGCTGTGGTTGAGAAATCATGATATTGAACCCAAAGACATAAAAGTAGCTTTCCAGGCCATTCCTCCAGCTGACTGTATTTGTGCAATCAGTAGCCCAATCCCTAGCCCTAGTTATGAAATCTCATGGTCCCTCCTTCTGACTATATTTTTAGAGCAAAAAAGCTTCTTTGAGCCCTGTTTGGATTGTGGGAGATCATGTTTCTGCTTTGATATGTCTTTCTTCCAGAACTGGTTTGGCCACTTAATGATTTCTCAGATCCCCACTCAAGGTCACTCCAGGTAGGATATTTTATTAAAGGTAATGCAAACTTTCCCTTGAGCTAAGCTGAGACTACAGATTGGTGGAGGGTCTAGAAATAATATTCATGTTCCTTGGGCAAAGCATAACATTCAGAAATAAATCAGACCTGAGGAACAGATTTGATGGATTCTTTGAGAAAGGATGGATCGCAGAGCACTTCAAGATTATGGTAGATATACAAACCTGTATATTTGGGATCACGGAGTTTCAAAGACCTGCTAAGCCCTTCTGATTTACTTATCTAGGTGTGACACTCAAGAAACAGTGGCAAGCAAATGGATTTGCAACATGTATGAAATCAACTTAGAATTCTTAGAATTTGAAGAATAGATTCTTCCTATTTAAATGTGTTATTTACACATTTTTTTTGAAATGCATATTGTTGATGTAGCCCAATACTACAACTTGCCTAGGTCATTTTGAAACCTGTTCTTATCTTATAAAATAAGGAGAGGAAAACTTTTCAAACTAAAAAATATTGAAACTAAATGGTGAGAGGCCTCACAAAAATGGCTGCATGAGAAACTTGAAAGTTCAGAAAATGTCTGCCATCACAGGTAGGGCTAGTTACAAAGCACCTATGTAGCAGCAGATGAATTATCTAGCCAGAAGGCTCTGTTCTATACCAGTGGGATGTTTATAGTATCCACAGACATTATTGCAAGTACTATATATATGCTAAAGGCAAATTTTCTGCTTCCTGTTTGCTATTTTTAAAAATTAAAATTACAGTATTTTAATTTTTAAAGAAGAGGGAAGTAAAGCAGGGAGACTGGTATGCAACAAGGTCTAGCATTTGTAGAAGGGACAAATAGCAAAAGAAGTTTAGGCAGCATTGCAACTATGTGGTGCAAACTTTGCTCCTTTTCTATGTGCACAGTAGCATTGTTTCTTTTGTCATTTTGATAAAAATCTCTAATCCTGCAGATGACTCTGGATCTACCACCATCATGTCACCTAACTCCATTCTAAAGTCTTTCCCTTCGGGCATCTGGTTTGATTTTATCTGCAAGTCTCAGATTCCTTGTTCAAGTCATTATTGCATTAACAATAACAGTGGGCTCAGGCCAGAACCTATGGCACTCCATTTGTCACTTTTCTGCAAATTGTAGAAGAGCATTTTTGGAGTGTGGATCATTAACATGCAAAGCAAAACTTAATATGGGTTCATCCTCCAATTATGGGAACGAGAAAAGTTGAGTTCTTGGTGAGATCTAGAAATCCTTTTTATTATTTTAGTGCAGTCTTGCTCCTTATAAAGCATTGTTGAAAAAAAGATAAGTAGATTGAGCAGGGAGTAGCAGCTTTTCAGCAATTTTTACCCAATAGTTTTTATTTATTTTGTCTACTCCCCCCCACTGAAATCAGTGAAGGAGAAAATGCATAAAGCAGAACAGGGTTGTGGCCTTAAAATGGGGCTTTAGACAAATTGTTTAACTTTCTATACAATGGGTGCAAAGTCTTTTAGCTAAATGGAACAGGAAGTTAGGATTGTGTTCCTGAGTAGGAGTTTTCAAATTATTACAGTCTGCAGAGCCTATTACTGTGATTAAAAAATAGTCACCAGAAGTCCTGATCAAGCAGCAAAGTTCTCAGACTGAAATTATGTTTGTCTTTTTTTTTTATCCTATGTCTCTCACAAGACCCCATTATGTTTCATAGAGCCACAAGGTCCACAAAAAACAGTTTGAAAAATCTTTAAAAAAAGCAGGCTGCCCCCTTGAAGCATGGGAAAACCATTAGGGAATGAATATTTAATTCATGGGCCTGCATGGTTTGCAAAATGTGCTATGAAAGTGAAAACCAGAATTACACCAGCAAACTGTTGTTTATATATTTTCTTTTGCTTTTGTGTTTCCTTTTCCATTTAAATATGCACATTGTACCTGAGAGCTTTTTCTATGATACTTTAAATTCAACTCCTCCCATGTGTGGATTGTTCTTTTAGCTTATATAATATTTTTTTTTAGCAATTGCAAAAAAATTTTGCAAAGTTTCTTTAAAAAGGCAGCTGGACTTCAATTATATATGTTGAAATTCCACTGTACGTATTTCCCGACCATTCTTAGATGGACTGAAAAAGCCTTCCAGATAGAAGGCGAAACATTTCCAATAATATCTTGTAATTAAAGTCCAGTTGTCTTTTTAAAGAAACTTTGCAAAAATTTCTTGCAATTTTTATTACTGATCATAGACAACAGATGATATCATAGTGGAATGTTGTGCTGACTAGCTTTTCTGTGGCTCTGAGATATTATATGAGTTTCCTCTGTGGCCTTTATTCCTTTCTTTATCCAATCATGGTTGAGAAACGGCAGGTGAAGGAAAACAGTTTTTTCATTTATTTTATATCTTGGTCTGGACAGAGAAAAAGCAAAAGACAGACTGATAGACAGCATCAGGCAGAATGTCCTTTTCTTTTAACTGTATCTGGATGGCCTAGATTTGGCAGAATACATTTAGTTACTCCTCTTGTACAAAACCATTTATGGGCACAGAGAGATTATATGATGCAGATTAGTCCTGTATTACAATTTTATCCATAGGTGTCACTCTTCTGTCAAAATTTTTCTATCTTCCAGATCACATAGGATGCCACCCTAAAACATTTTTTTACTGATTTTCCATTCCCTTTCACATTTTATTCCATTGAGCTTTCCTTATCTTCAAAGCCATGGCTGATTTTCTTTTCTGCCTTTATTTATTAGATTTATATTCTGCCTTTTTTGGGGTGATGGTGGTAGTGGGGGTCACAACTCAAGGCAATGTATTTCTCTTTGAATTTTCTCCACAACAGCCCTGGGAGGTGGGCTGGGCTGAAATATAAGTACTACTTCAGCTCAGAGTCATCCAACTAGCTTCTGTGCCTCTGGCAGGACTGGAACTCATAGTCTCCTGGTTTCTAGTCTCGCACCTTTATCACTAGACCAGTCTGTTATTGCCCGTTAAAGCCTATTTGGTGAAAATACATACTCTGTCAGCAAAGGTTTTAGATTTCACAATGAAGGCTTTTCCTCCTGTTAGTTGCTCCTCACCTATCCTTGAATTGGGAGAAAATCGTGTCAGCATGACATTTCTTGCCTTTATTCCCAGTTGCTATGGTCAACTGGATTCCAAGACAATAAAGCTGAAGACATTTTATAGACCTTGAGGCCTGGTTGGACAGATTAAGAAGAAAAATCCAACTTTCTATCTTGGAACAGCCAAGGATGACATTTATGAGTTGGAGCTGAGATGAAGGCAATATCTTGTATAGCTGTGTATAGCTGTGCTACATATAAGTTGGGTAGCAGTGAGCATGGGATGTCCATATACTAAACTGAAAATCCTTAGAGTTTCATCTGGATGGGTCACTGCATGTGAATGCTGCCAAAAGCATGGGGATAACTGCTTTATGGAGCCAGTTTGGTCTAGTGGCTAAGGTACCAGACTAGAAACCAAGAAATTGTGAATTTTAATCCCACCTTAGCCATGAAAGGTAGCTGGGTGACCTTGGTCCAGTCACTCTCAGTCTAACTCACCTTGCAGGGATGTTGTTGTGGGAAAAATAGAAGGAGGAAGGTATGTTGGATATGATCACCACCTTGAGTTATTTGTAAAAGTTATAAAAGCAGAATACAAATAAATAAAATCATGGGGACAGGACAAAAAAAGATGTTGCCTTGGTGTGTTTGTGCCATGTTTACTTGCAAGAGCAGAACTTTTTTAAGAGACAATAGCTTGTTTTTTTTGTTACATCCTGCAAAAAGCAGGGCCCCTGATAGCTGTTGGGATGACCAAAATGTATTCCTTTCAGGAGGTTTTTTTTTTTTAAAAAAATAGAAAAACAGAAATGATAGTAAACACTACTCTTGTCTCACTTCCACCCTGCTGGTCTGCCCATGTAATAATAAAACGATGAGTACTGTGCATGTGTTGAAAAGATTTTTTTTTCTCACTGTTGGATAAAAAGATGCATTATATATATTCAAACCAGATATACCTGGAACTCAGTGTGCTAATATCTGGTAGTAAAGTTAATTACTGACCTGGGACTAAATTATTACCTTGGAAATACAGTACAGTACATGCAATAAGATAATAGCATGGTTTTCCAAGGTAAATAATGCGTCTTTTTTTAGGCAAGTTTGAACCCCATTTTAGAAATTAACCGTTCCTTGTTTATACACTTCATGGAAGCCAGCTGTGCATCTCTGTGGTACGAAAATATTCAGAAAGTTTATGGCTTTTACTGTTTGATTACATTCAGCACTCTAAGCTGCCCAGAGCTTTATGGGGTTAAGCTAATCAATAAATAAAAGGGGATATTGCAGACACTGTTTGAACTTTCCCAAACTCCGCGCCTTCCAGACATCTTGGACTATTACTCCTATCATCCCCACCTGAAAGTTGGGGAAAGCTGGATTTAAACACTCGATGAACCCTTGTAGGAATGGGCTCCAGATCCCTCACTCTCTGAGCTTTCATTGCCTTTTCTTTCACACACAGGACAATGCCACCAGTTGTTGTAGGGGCTCCCGTGTAGTCGAAGGGCTCTTTAGAAAGACAGTTGCGCTGAACAACTGGGAGGTGGAGGAGTGTCTTGGAGAGCAGTCAGTGCGAACAGCCTCATTTGGCCAGCCAGGGGAGGCTCAGACATGCTGCAGCTTGCAGGGTTCACAGAAGCTAGTGGGGAAACTGGGATGCCTTCATGTCACTTTCATCTCTCGGTGGAATATGAAGCCGAGCTGACTATATTCAGGGTGGAGGAACATGGTCTTTAAAAGGATCTGTGCATCAAAACGCGTTCTTTCTTTCTTTATTTTCGTGTTAAAGCTGCATATTACTGTGTTCTCGGCAGTTTGCAGAATGAGGACAAACTACAACCTAAATGTTCATGTTAAAAAAAAATCAGCGTGATAGAAATTCGAATGATTTGAGGTTAAAATTACAATATTGTCCATGGAAAATCTGCAGTTAATTTAAAGACCCAGGGTTTTTCTGCCATATTATACACAGTAAGGTGCTGGCCTAAAATCCAGGAGACAGTCCCATCTTGGGCACAAAAGCCGGCTGGGTAACTGGGCTAGTCACACACTCTCAGCCCGACTCACCTCTCAGGGATGTTGTGGTGGGGAGGACAGAAGGAGGGAAGAGTATTAGATACATTTGCAGCCTTGAGTTACTTATAAAGTAATAAGTAAGGCAGAATAAAAATCTAATAAATACACTTTCAGCACCTGTGGTCTCTGCTGCTTCAGCCTCTGAATTAAAAGTGAAGTAGCAATACACGCACTAACACATTTCTGTTTCACTGTTGTGTGCGCGCGCGCGCGCGTTAACATGTATTGAAAACAAATAGGGAAATGTTTCCATTTTCTTTTTCAGTTTAAATCAGCAGGCTATTTTGATTCAGGCTTATCAGCCTCAAAGTCAACATTTTTAGTATGAGAACCAGGCTTGCAGCCAGAGCACAGTATATCCTTCCTTAACATGGTACCTTGTACATGCATTTCACTCCAACTCTCAAAATTTTGAGTCTGCAAAGAAGTATGTCCTGAATCTTCCATTATTCATTGTCAGTAAATTTACTTTATTTATTTATTTGCCCACCTACCCCATAGAGGGAGGGAGGACGGGCTGGAGAGAACAGGGATGGGAAGAAGGAATATTACTTTTTCCTATCATGTATAATTTCATGCTATTTATATCACTTTATATTGAGTAATTTCTCTTTACTTGCTTTTTTCTAAGCTAAGATGCTTCAAATGTTGCAATCTGGCCCTTCTGAAATGCTAATTTAGTTCTTTCATAATTTTTGTTGCTATTTTCTTCACCTTCTTTGTCTCTACAGTACAATCCTAAAATGATATATTAAATGGCAATTATCATTATTGTTAGTTCTGCTTTCAATATTGACTACCAAAGCACCTTACAATGGCAGCCAGTGGGTTTATGTGAGGAAGTAAGGCAGAGCTGAACCTTCCTAAATGTGACATACAGATGCAAAACAGGCCCCGTGAATCCGAAGCTTGCTCAGAGCCTGGGACCTCTTCTCCATTTGCTTCCTAGTAGGATGTAATCATATAATGCAAAGCAACCATTTCCCAAATGATTTAATCCAGGATTATGTTTGGAACTATACTCATTTTTTAATCTGGTGCATGCCATGTGGCTGCTGACCAAACGGGTTGAATGACAAGTTACCTTAAATCTGAATTTAAATGAAATGTATCTGTATTATCAATTAGGGGATCTTTTCTTTGTGGATACTTTATAATAGGTTTTTTTTCACTCAGTTCAAGACAAAGCCTTTGAGATATGTAGAAATATAATATTATCAACTTGCCACAGAACTGGCAATCAAAATGTGTCCTAAATACTCAACGTATAAAGGGTATTTTGAATTTTGTAAGACAGATCACTAAGGACATATTACACAGAATGAAAAGGTATATCTATTTGACTTCTTAAAATGTAATTGCCACTGCAAGGATCAAAATATGTAATTGCATGTGGGTCTTGATGGTCATATGTAGCTGGTGGTGCTTCTCATTCCGACTGGGAGTATTTTCCCATCTCTCTAAGTAAGCCAGGCAATCTAATAAGCCTTCCGAGTCAGTTCACCCATAAAGTGACCAATTCCAGCACATCTTGGCACATGATGTGCACTAACCAATTGGGAGGCTGGAGGGGTTAGAAGGATTCATAATTTCAGCTGTCTGGCTGAGCATGGAAAAGCCTTGTTGGCCTTTTGTGCCAGAAATTTGCAGTCTAAAAGAAAATCTGTGTTCAGATTTATCCGGGATAATCAACTCTTCATTTTGCACAGCTATTGATTTCTAACAAATTGTCACACACCATCATAAAGAGAGCATTTCTATACACAGGGGGATTGCAGAGGAAGGTGTTGCAGCCCACTGCATCTCTTTGAACTTGCCTTCAAGGAACACGAAGAGATTCTACAAATATGATTCCGCTGCCCTAATTCCGTTCTCATCTAGGAACTGGGAATTATTAGGTGGTGTTCAGATAGGAATCTGAGGCAAAAATGCAGAGACCTGCTCAACAGGGGTCCTAATGCAGCAGGGCTACATTACACATTTAAAGTAAGTGGTTCGAAACACCATCTAAAGAGGAGAGATGCCAATCATGATCTACTGAGTCTAAAGTGACCATGTTTGTAGCTGAGAAAAAAATCTAAAAGTGCTGGTTTCTAGCATTCCCTTCTTAGTATCTATGTCTGCAGTATGAATTTAAATCAGTTCCCTAACTTTTTAAATGTCAGATCTTTGGATGAAGCACCTCTTCAATTTGCTGTTCTACAAACTAGCTAACTTCAAGATTATTTGCAGGAAGATTTAAGACTTAAAGTACAGTAGTACAGCTGGAGCCACAGTTTGCATCTGTAAAGCATTTTAGCAAAGCAGGGGTCAAAGCAATACAATATAATTCAATGTTTATATTGCAAACAAGAGGGAGGAATAGAGAGGATGGCTTGCCTTAAGGCCACCTACTGAGTTTATGGCAGAAGTGATCGAACTAAAGTGAATGAATTAATAAATAAATGATTGAACTAGCACTATGTCTGATTCTAGAGTAGTATTGCTTAAAGTGTGGTCCGAGAACTCACAGGGGTTTGTAGAATCATAAATTATTTGCCATATGTTGAATACATTTGCAAACATTTAGAAGAATGTAATTTTTCTCATTATTTTTAAATATTAAAACAGAACAGGATTTTTCATAGAATTTATTTACTAACATTATCTAATGGATTTAATAGTTATTTTTATGTGATTCAGTAAATAAATATTCTAGAAATACATCATTTTTCATTTTGAATACAGTCAATATCAATAAACATAACCTATACAAACAAAAGCTTTTTGGGGGTCCTCCATAATTTTTAAAAGCGGGAAGGGATCCAGAGAGCAAAACATTGAAGAAATACTGTACTAGAATATATCTAACTCTCCCTCATCACACTGAGTACATGGTAATATGAGAGAAATTCTTGCTACATCTGATGTATTGGTTCATTTTGTGGGCAGATGAGACCTTGCCCTATACTAATGCCATAAAAAAATTCTTAGCAGCTGCTCTTCTTGGTACTTTGTTTCCTGGCCTGGCTCCTTTACAGTGTTTAAAAGAGAAATACACACAAATACAGCCCAGTTGCTAAACAGTGAAATATATATTGGCTCTCTCCAACAGCTACAATAGACTGACCTTCTCTCTTGGCATCCATCACCTGACCTCTTAAACTCAAGGGGAATCATTAACCAGCTCTAGAGGAATTGTCTTCCTTTTCTCCTAGCTTTAGCAAAAGGACCCAACAGCATTTGCAAAAACATCATGCTAGGGTTCATGCAAGAGCACATCAGCCTTTCAGCACGAGAAACTGACACAGGAACTAAATGACATTTTCAGTAGGTCAATTCCACAGAACAATTTTATCAGGTCAGTCCCCCTACCCTCCTGCTTTACTTCCTACATATGGAAAAAGGTATCACAAACAAAAAACCAACATGTGCATCTTTCTTGGAACAGAAACACCAAGCTAGGAACAGCTGTCAAATGTCTATTTGTTGGGTACCTAATCAAGGCATTAAAGGACTGGGAGAAAAGGAGAGAAAACCCAAGAAACAGCTTTGCTGCTGCTTTGCTCCTAGCAAAGATAAATCTTTGTTAAAAACAAAGGGGGGGATAGGTGCTGACAGGGACAGCACAGGCTAAAGTGAAGTTTACTTCACAGCTGCCCTGAAAACACCCCCTGCTTCATTTCCAGAGAAATAGATCTCACCCACCTTGAATTCCTCAGCCAGCTTCCCCTTCTCCTGCCCTATCTTTGCTTCCACTTGGGCTAGAAAGCCCTTTAGGTCGTCTTTACAGCGGCTCATCCCTCCAGTCAAGAAGAGGGATCGATGGCAACGTTGGAGCAGAAGGCTCTGAAATGCTAAGAGGAAGTTGACATCCTTGCACCACGCCTCCAGATTGTGGCTAGTGGGATGGGCCCAGAGAACCTGCCTGGCTCTGTGCCTGCTCTTGGGAAAGGGATAGTAGCTTTTCTGCTCACTGTGAACAGGGTGCGAACCCTGAGCACCTGAAAAGCACAGCTCAGCCAACTCTGTTCTTTGTAAGATCTCAAGGTTTACAGCACGATATCTGCTGTTGTAGCAGCATCCTAAATTGTTGGTCCCCATATACAGTCGAGGCGGGGGAGACTCTGCCCCCAACATGTTCCTTCATGTATACATCGGTACCTTGCCCTGCCTAAGTCTTTTTTTAAGAAATAAAAGTTAATGGGAAACGTGCTTGAAAGCCTGAAGCTGACCTTGCATTTCCAACAACGCCTCTTGGTTCTAGGAGCATTCTTAGAAAGTAAAATGCTGAATGGCTGTAATCCTGGGCTTTGGTTGCCTTCAGGGAAATGGGTACTTCATAATCAGCCGCAATACTCCTTAGCAGCCATTTTACAAGCGTTCTCACAACATGCTCTCAACATTACACATAATTTGCATTACATATGCAGATATGTATACATATATCATTGGACCAAAATAATTGGGCATTCCTGCCCTGAGACGCATCCCATTCAGAGTATCAGCCTTTTGATATATTCAGATCAGGATTCTACACATTTATTGCAAAGTAAATTCAGCTTGCTTCAAAAAGAGTGAGTTGTCCATGGAGATATTTTCTGCATTTCAAGCAAAATCTTATCAAAACACTTTGCTTCTATAATAAGTGCTAGCGATCTATTGAAAATTATCATATGCAGCATGTTCAGAATTATCCCTAGAATATTTTCAAGAATATTGCAACAGTTTCTGGTACATAGTTCTGAAAATATATATGGGTACTAGCTCTGAAACATTTTTAAGAGCTAATATACTTTTAACAGTTTTATCCTCTATTTGGTATTTTAATTTTTGCTGGCCACTTTGAAGTCTTGAATGATGAAAAAGCAGAACCTCAATCAAATTAATAAATTGTCCAAGAAATTGCTTAACCTGTTGGAATTCCTCCCAGCTACATCAATAATATACATTCGTGTCACATATTTTTTTCCACTTTCCATTTGCATTGCTAGTTCTAATTTACATGTGTTTCTTGTAAATACTCTAGAAAGTTTATCTTAACAGTAGAGAGACACTGTTGTATAAGGCTGATATCACTTTATTATATTCTCCTGTGTTTAGTCTTTCTTAGGATAAAAAGGAATAGACTCTGGTTACTCTTCTATTGATGCGTAACAATGTAAATTATGTACTGCAAAAACACATTTCAGTGGACTAATTCAGCAGATGAATGAAATGACAAAGTCCGGGAAATTAAAAAATACATTATGGCAATGCAAATGATGACCTTTGTATAATTTAAATTATTTGCATGGTAACCTCATTGCAGGAATATCATTAGAATTTGGTCTACTGAATCATGCAAACTTTGTTCAGTTGAGATCAGAAAACTGAGGTCTCAATATGTATGGAATTTTTAAGCTTATTTTTTTCAATTTTAATTTCATTTCCTGGTTTCCATTCTTACAAATTTCCAATAACATAAGCTTTCTCCTCTTATGACAGAGTATTTAAATACCTTTATTTTAAGCAAGGACACTGAATTTCATATTGATTTCTCTCATTCACAAGTTCCCATTATGAGACCACCTTGTGCAAAAGCCGCCTGATGGGTAAGGGCCTTGAGAAAAAAGTATGAAGCAACATGGTTTTGGAATCTGAAATAAGTTTGCATTCGCTTTAGTTAAAAATACAACAACAAAAAAGAATTAATCCAAGAAATATCATGATTGTCAGTTGTTAAAGGAAGAATGGATGTATTGACTTCAGCTTTTGATATTCATAACTGAACGCTCCTGACAATAAACAAAGTCCAGGAAGAGGGATGACTTGATAGCCCTCTCCAGGGCCCTCAAAGCAAATCTTAATTCTTAAATTAAAAATGACAGACTCAAGAATGACAAATGTTAAAACTGAAATGGCATACAAAGGATGTGTACATACTATTAGAATTATGTAAATAATGCTTAAATAAATATTAAAGACAGCTAATAGTACTAAAATACAGATTAAAAAATGGAAAGTTAAGAAACATACATAACAATTAGTACCTACTTTAATTAACAGAAGATACGGACGGGATTTTGGTCGTTCTTCTAAAGATAGACCAAATGGGAGCTAAAGACAATTCCCAAGGGATGATGACTTTGGGCTAGTCACTCTCAGCCCAACCTATTTCACAGGGCTGTTGTGGCAAATGGAGACAAATAGGAGGAGGGAGCACTATGTGTACTGTCTCGAGGCCCTAAAGGAAAGGCAAGATATATATCTAATTAGTTAATTACAAGGTTATCCTGAAAATATTCACTGGCCAGTAGCTTTTCAGATAGCATGGCTCTAAATCATTTGGGCTTTAAAAATTAATGACAATACCTTAAAGTATGCCAATGTAGAGCTTTCAGGAGAGGCATTATATGATGTATGTTCTTCAATTTAGCAATCTAGCTGCCCCATTTTGCATCAGCTGCAACTTCCAGGTAACTTTATAAGAGCAATCCTATGTTACATGCATTGCAATAGTCAGAACCGCAGACTTTTTACCTGAAAATCCCTAAATAACACTGTACATTTAAAAAGCAGCTAAAGTACTGTAAAGAAATGCTTTCTCACTTAACCACATTAACCTCCCAAAGACAAGAGGAGAACTGCCACATACAAAAATCTTCAGACCTAACTTTTTTATAGTAATAAAGTTCACTTTGGATGGACCTCTCGGTTTCACCTTCTTGATTGAGCTCACTGGGGGTAAGGAGGTTGGCTGTTCAGGCAGAGAACTTCAGTTATAAAACTATTAATAAGAATTGTGGGTATTTTTTAAAAATATCAGTTCAGTCCCATTGCCTTGAAAGGGGTCATTAAAACAACCTATCCAGAATTTTGATTAGTATAGGGATCTTGAAACTTCCCCAGCTCTAATAAGAAGGCACCCCTAATCTTAGAGGTTTCAGTATAAGCAAGTAGGAAACAATATGCGGCATGTTTCTAAAAGAAAGTTAAACGAAGGGCTGTGCTTTAACAACTCATTTGCATTATACAATGGTCTGAAAACCATGGAACAAGCTATGGGTTATGAATATTCATGTAAATTCTTTTTTCTTTCTTTTTTACTTTTTGCAAGCAATGAAGTGACATATCATAAAAAATCCTCTGTTGTATTGTACACTCCAGTTATGCCCAAGGCCAGAGATGCAGTGGCAATACCAGTCTTTACCAAGATTGGAAACACACAGTGTTATATCACAGTGAGATAAAAGAGCAACCACAATTCTTCCTTATGAGTAAGATCCATTGGACTCTGGGACTTAATGTTTAATAAACAAATCATTTATGGCATTTTATCTTACTCTTCCTCCAAAATGCCCAGGTAGCTTTCCTTCTTTACAACCACCTCTGGGGAAAATGGGGTGAGAGAAACAGAACTATTTAAAATTATCCAGTGAATTCCATAGAGCTGTAGTCCAATACAGTACATTAGGACAGAATATGGTTGCAGAAAGCTCCTCTGAGCACTTTAATAAATGGATCCAAAAATAATCAGAGAATCAGGTTCCATACAGAACCAACCTACAAAAGTTGGAGATATGTTCTAAGTTCTTTCCTCTCACTCACCAAAAGCCATTAGTCTGTACAGACTGTTTTATTTTAAATTTTGTATGTAATGTATGTCTCAGAATTGTAATGGAGCTAGGCAGCTTATAAATGTTATTAAATAAAATGTAATCTTTCAAATAGAAAGCTTATTCCTTTTAATTTTAAAATATTGACAATATATAGAACTTTGTCAGAAACCCCCAAACTTCTACTATAACCTTTAGTTTTCATTTGTCAAATAGTAATTATATGAATCTCTCTTTTACTTCTGTATAAGGAATATATTTATTTACAAGACTTTGCTTTCTTGGGGTTTGGGAAATATGATCCATTTTTCCTACTATTTAATCATGGGTCAGTGACTGTATGTGGAAAGTCCCTACAAAGATGTTGTCTATAAATGGAAGAATGCAAAGCCAAGAAAGGCAGAATTGTACTAATTTTCTGTACTTTTCAAAATGAGAATTTCTGAGACGTTAGGATTACCAGATCTGGATATCAAACATCTGGATGGCCACAGGATGTCAGCAAGAAGAGTTTTCTGTCCCTTTTTGCTACAGGTGCATTTTTGCAGTCCAGGTGTATTTTTGCAGCCCAAATCACATACCTCCTTTTTCTGCAAGCCATCCTTCCCCTTAGTCTTAGATTTGTGAGAATTATTACTTAATGGGCTGCGGTTTGTTGATGCTGTCATGCACTTTCTTGCTTGGTGTTCTGTCTTGTTATTTAAAACAAGGTGTAGGAAAAGAAAGCAAAGCATGGCTTCTGGAATTCTTTCCAGTCCCTTGACCAGCAGTAGCCATACAGTTGTGTGCTTGTCTGCACTGGGAAGGAAGAGGCAGGATGCAAATGCTCTGCTGTGGGTGATGTGCTTGGAAGAGGACGGGGCAGATCTTCGAATGGTGCTGTGATCAATGTTCCAAGTCAGGGGAATGTGGGGCTGTGCAGCTGAATCAGGCCCATTTTCTTCCTCCATACCAAATTTGGTTGTATTCTGTTTTTGGGGAGCTGCACATGCTGATGCACAATCCCAACCCCCTTTACATCATTTATTTTCAACATTCTAGTTGGATTGGAAAAAATAATGAATATATCCTATGTATATATTTTGGGAGCCTAGAAGAGGAAGTGAAGAGAGGAGAAATTTTCTCTCTTCTTGGAAAACCTTGGATGGTTAAAGCAATTTCCATCTGAGGAGGATGGCATAAATTAGGATCTCCAGAAAATGAAACTAGGAAACTTTAGTTCTCTAGATGGAAAGTTTGTCACTGGATTCACAAAACACAGTGAGTGCTAAACCAGTAGACCACATTTTAGGCTAGCACATTGTGTGAACTCAGAAAATGAGACTGAGGAAAAGTTGGCTCAGTTAAACATGGACAAAAACACAGCCTTGCGATGACTGGTATTTGCAGGCTGGGTCTCCTCTGCCCATCCAGGTTGCCCACTGTCTCCCCACAAACTATTTAAAAAGTTTCCTGTCTGGGCTGAGGCCCCACATAAGTAACAAGGCTTTTAATTTCAATTCCGGCTTCCATGATAATGGTATGGCTTACCTTTAGAAAGTATACATTTATGTGTAAATTGATAGCTGTCAGCCTTGTGAGGCATTTCATTCTCCAGTTAGGTAATATCACAAATAGTGAGTGTGGAGTGTGAATGTGGAGCTGTGGGTGATATTAAACTATTAGTGATATTAAACCTTTCTGGTATAATTTTTCTCCTTGGTAGCTTCTTGATTAGGATATTGCTTTCTGGGTGTTGGCTGCTGGAGAGGATGTGTCCAATATTTTGGTTTCTTTCTTATCTTTTTTATTGTCTCTTGTGTAAATGTGATTTATCTCTATGTGTCTATTAATGGTTGATTTGTCTGAATGCCAAGAATTCCATATGGTTTTTGGGATTTGCCTTGGTCTAGGATGCTCACAACTTCAGTTGAGATGGCTGAATCTGTTCATGTGTTCTCAGATTAAGAGGTTTTGTTGTATCTTCTGCCTGCTAGTTGGTGTTCATGGATGTGCTCTGCTAGTCTTCTGCCTGTCTGTCTCCATAGTGGCTGTTACAATTCTTCACTTGGTTTGTATGCTACAGTATACAAACAATGGTTGTTTCCAAGATGTTTTTGATGTATGGTAACATTATCGTTTTCAAAACCGGTTAGTTGTGCTATTGTGGGTTGAGTGGTCAGACACTTTTTGATAATGTGCGGTATCCATTTTGTTGGAGATGTTGTACAGATGATGTTTCCTTTTTCTGGTGTTCTGGGTTGCTGCAGTGCATTTATATTTGCTATTTTAGTAGACAGTAGTCCTTTTAGGAGACCGACTATGTCTGCCCAACTTGTCAAATAATGGTTAACTCAGCCATAGTTAATTGAATTAACAATTCCTGGATTTGCATAACACTGTGATCATAATCATTCAAGCTGTGTTTGCAAAACAGAGGGTGCCGTTAAGTAGCCATAATTGTTTTATGAACTTAGTGTCCTAGCTCATTCTAATACTGCAGATAGTGTCTGCTTTTGATGTCAGTCCATATTTTATCTGTCATCTCTTTCCCTCTGCTTATCTTAATGAAGTTATCTGAAGGGAAAGACATGATTATTTTAGTGTCATTTGTGAGATAGGACACACCTCCCACTTATTTCTTCCCACATATATTCAGATTGTGAATGTGCATATGAGGGTTTTGATCATCTGTACATATAACTTTTAAGTATTTGAGGGAGGAGGGAGATGGTGAAATTTCAGAATTACAAAATGCTGGTTTGAAACTTAAGTGTTATGCCCCACTTATGCCTCTTTTTACCTTTTAGACCAAAACCTTTACTCCAAAATATGTTCAGAAAAGGGTGACCTTCCTACAAACTGTCATTTTTTAGAAATGATTCTTGTATATCAATAATGACATTGATTCTGAGAGGAAAAAGCAGATATATGATAAAGTTACAGTATACAGTGGGGCAAAAAAGTATTTAGTCAGCCACCAATTATGCAAGTTCTCCCACTTAAAAAGATGAGAGAGGCCT
>JANHZU010010612.1:73031-84627 GCA_032468055.1 Acrochordus granulatus | reverse complement strand
GTGCTGGGTTAGGCATTTCTTTCAGTGAGACAGTAGCATGTATCTTATGGTATAATTATATCCCTTTGTCAGTTTGGTACTCCATAGATATAACAACAATACAGGTAGTCCTTACTTACCAACCATTTGTTCAGTGACTGTTAACAGTGGTACTGAAAAAAATAACTTTATGGCCTATTCACAACCTTTGCAGTGTCCTTTAGTCATGTGATTGCCATTACAGTGTAATCCTGTTTACAGGATTTGTAAAATACAGTGTTGTCCTGTTTCTGATGTATGGATTTTTGTTACCCTACCACTCCACCTTAGGGCATGGTGGCCAAGTGGTTAAGATGCTGGGCTTGTTGGCCAGAAAATTGGCAACTTGAGTTCAAGACCCAAGCACCACTGCATAATGGGGTGAGCTCCCATTAATTGCCCCAGCTCCTGCCAATCTAGCAGTTCAAAAGCATGTAAAAATGCAAGTAGATAAAAAGGTACCACCTTTTGTGGGAAAGGTAACAGCATTCTGTGCATCTTGACAAATAGTCATATTGGCCACATGACCACTGGCTCACTTGGTTATGAATCAGAGATGAGCACCATCCCCTAGAGTCGGCCATTACTGGCAGAGGAAACCTTTACCTTTTATCCATCCACCTTGCAGAACAGAGAAATTGGAGAGAAAAGGATTGCAAGAAAGTAATCTGTTTGCTGTTCTGTACATTGAAAGCAATGCAATTGTGCCAGCAGCTTGGGGCTTACAGTGCTCTTTTGAAATCTCTTTCCTATTTCTCTGCTCTGCACAAGGGGGAAGGATGGGATAAGCAATTTCTGTAGGGAATTTCTCCTTTGCTCAACCCCCTTCCCCCCCAAGAGCTGAGAGATTGGAAAGGGATTCCAAGAGAATAAACATCAAGAGCAATGATTGTGGCTCCAGTCTGGGTTCCTGGTGCAATCAACAGTTTACTCTCTTGAAATCTCTTTTTCTCCATCTCTCTGCTCTGTGGAGGGAGGGGGAGAGAAAAAGCAAGCAGTTTCTGTAGGCAGTCTCTCCCTTGCTTGGCACTGCTCTACCTGTAGAGCAGAGAGATTGGAAAGGAAGAGATTTCAGTAGAATAAGCAATGCAATCACACTGTCATTGGGAAAGGGTTAGGCAGAGGAGAGATTGTCTACAGAAATTGCTTGCTTCCCCCCCCCACATTGTGTGAAGAAATTGGAGTCGAAAAATTTCAAGAGAGTAAACTGTGTAGCATGCCTATGGCTCCCAACCTGGGATGCACTGCCATTGCATTGGTTTTGATCTGCACTAGACAGTAAGCAGGCACTCAAGTTTTCCAAAGAATAGGAGAGTGGTTAGGGGATAAACAAAATCTGAAGGTGTGAAACTGAGTAGTTTTATCTCTTTCCAGCTGGAAAGCACAGTGACAAGTGATTTCCCACTTAGTGACCACTTCACTTAGTGATGGAGTGTGGAATTGCTGGTCCCAATTAGGGTTATTAAATGAGAACTGTCTGTATAACTATGAAGCACCTAACTGAGGTGTATAATTTCCATGTCTATTGGCCACGCTAGGTGGGGATTTAAGAGTTATAACCTAAATGCATTAGAAAGACCCCAGGAAGCTGGAAAAAACTTGTATGAATTGAGTGACTCATGGAGTGACCCCTATATTGATGTTGCAGATCTATGGCTTGGAGCAAAACTGGGAGTTTTATGATTGCCTCCAACAGAGAAGGTTGCTGAATTGCTAGTCCAATTTGAGATTGTGTTGTATGCTTAATTAATAGTTTAAAGATCAGCAGTATTAGCTCCCGAGCCAGATGTACTTTCCTTCCCAAATGCCAATCTTGGGTGAAAAAAAAAACTTGGATTGACAGCATCTGTGACAACAGGACAATTAATGAAGCTGGAACATGCAGTCTCAATGTATTAAATATATTTCTATTTTGCATTTTTATTATTTTTTTAAATAATCCCTAAGTGGACTACTCTGGTATCTTTTAATTCTTTTCTCAAAGTGGTTCTCTTACACAATGAGTTGCTGGCCAGAGCAATAGAATTACAGGATGTGTTTTCTGGAAGAAGAAATGGAAGCAAAGCTGATTTTCTCTCTGCTGTTTGGCTGTTCTTAAAAGTCCTGTTCAAGAAATAGTAAGCATTATCTTTTTTTTTCTTGTTCCTTCTTTTAGCCATGGCTCAGTGACACAGATGATGTGCCCTTCCTAGATCCAGTGTTGCGGAAACGTGCAGTGAAAGTGAAGCATGTCAAACGGAGGGAGAAAAAGTCAGAGAAGAAGGTATGTACCCAATATGGCAAGCTGCCAAGATGGGAAGTGGAATTTTTAATGAGAAGATCATGTTCTAAAACTAAAATCCTTTCTACAATATGCTTACAAGTCCATCAAAGTTGGTTTTTTTATGGTTTGTGAAAGACCTACTTTTCATTTCCTTCCTCGTTGATTTAAAATAGCCAGTTCCAACTCTGCTTCTACCAGAAATAGAAGTACTTCCTACTTTACTTATTTATTAGCTATATATCCTATTTTTCATTCAGCAGGCATAGTTCACCATCCTTCCATTTTCTACCACACCAATATCCCTGTGGATTATAGCTGAGTTGAGAGTGAGTGACTGATCAAAGCCACCCAATGAATTTCCATGTTTAAGTGTGGGTCTCCTCCCTTCTACCTTGGCACCTTAACTACTATATCACACTGGCTGTCAAATTCTCCTCCTTGGTTTCCAATTGCAACAGCTATCTGTTGGATGAGCAAAATAGAACAATAAAAATGAGGGTGCCTAACAAATATGAATCTTAATGTTGAGCCATCCTCTAGAACAGTGTTTCGCAGCCTTAGCAACTTTCAGATATGTGGACTTCGCCTCCCAGAATTTCTTAACCAGCATGCTGGGAGTTGTTTCCACACATCTTAAAGTTGCTGAGGGTGAAAAATATTGTTGTAGAGAGATGTAATTGCAACCTGATAGATCAGTGCTACAAAGATAAAACAAGTTGGATATAGCAAGCAGGATGATAGGTCCGTTGAGGTCAGTTTTATCGTCATTCTTTGGTAACAGGTCTGTGGGATCTTCGGGGCAGAGATGGGTCCTTATCAACTGCTACCTGGTCTTTTTCATTGGAACACTTAGAGATTACCTATTATTATCCTATGCAAGGATAGGTTTTAGCCCTTTCCATCTTGATAGATGAAAGGCACAGTAGAGTGACTTTAGTTTAAATATTTAGTGTAAAGTCATTTTCTGAGACTTTAGCATAAAAAATATCCTAAAATACATATGGTACAAAAATATTTAGGCCAATATTTGTACCCTCTTGATCATCTCATATGATAAAAGCTTAGAGCTGGATTCATATTTCATGTTAAGCCAAAATGTGTTTTGTTTGGTTTTGGTTTAATATAATATGTGAACTCATCCTTATCGTGTGGAAATAATGGTTTAGCTTGAACTCTGTATTCAGCATGCCACAACTTGGTGCAAAATGTGAACATATATCAGGAGCTGGCAAACTTCTTTCATGTAGGGGCCCAAGGCCATGTCTCTAAGTGGATGACAGACCTGTCTTGAGCAAATATTTTGGCACTTGTGAGAACTTTTTGGGGAAAGAAAGGAAGACTCAGCCAAAGGGGAAAACAAGGACATACTCCACAGAATATGTCTCAGACATACTCTCAAGGTGCTTCATGATTAGATGAGAGTCTTCGGATTTCGGCAGCATATAAATTTAATAAATAAATAAATAAAATAAGGAAATAAAATGCTTATGGTGGGAGGAGGAAGGGATATCAGTGACTAAAAATATGCTGTAAATATATCTGCATATTCATATGCAGTCTTGTAATACGCTCCAGGTCTTTACAATTTATTAAAAATATGGTTGTCCATCAAGCTTGAGATTGAAAACTTGAATTCTTTTTTAGGACTACCATGACCTGGATGGATACATTTCCTTTTGGGACTATGGGCTGGATGTTTTTAGATGGCAGACAGGCCAAATTTGACTCATAGCTGTAGGATGGAGTGTTAGATTTCATGTGAGGAGACCAAGGACCAGATCCCCACCTAACTTTGTTTGAGTCACCATCTCTTAGTCTAAACTACCTCAGACTTAAAGAGGAAGAGAAAGGTACCATCTGCTTTCTGAAGAAAAAGCAGAATAACACGTAGAAACATTTTCTATCTTGCCTTTAATTATAGATAAAAAATACAAGAATTGGGCTGAGTTAATCATAAGGGAGAGGCAGGAATGAGTAGGTTGCTTGTAGCTTTTTTTTAGCATGAAAAGAATGAAGAATCCAGGTTTTGCTAGTTGTAGCCTAGGACTTAAACTGCTATATACACTGGGTATCAAATAGTGTTCCTTGTTTATATCAGGTCAGGATCCATCATCTAGCCAGTGATTCTCAACCTTGTCAATTTTAAAATGTGTAGACCTCAGTTCCCAGAATGTCCAGCAGTCAGAACTTACTTGAGGAATTCTGGGAGCTGAAGTCCACATATCTTAAAGTTGATGAGGTTGAGAAACTCTGAGCCTACTCTTGGGTTCCAGTTTCAATCAGACATCTGCTGAATGCACAAAACAAAAATATAAAGAATAACAGTGTGCCCAAGAAATATGGATCTTGATGTTAAAAAATATGAGTTCATATTATGAGTCTTCTCATTAGGCAAAGGAGGGCTGAAAGTGGTATTGATTTCCCTTTGAAGGTCTCTGTACAAGTGAGCCCTCTTTGTGATTTTTGTTTTCAGAAGGAGGAGAAATACAAGCGACACAAGCAGAAGCAGAAACACCGTGACAGATCAAAACATGCTGAACGGGTGGATGCCAAAGATCCTTCTTCTTTACATCAATGTCTTGGTCCTGGTTGCATACAAGCTGCCCGGGCTAACTCCAAGTACTGCTCTGATGAATGTGGAATGAAGCTGGCAGCCAAGTAAGAACTATATCTTCTTGGTTCCATTTCTCCTCTTCTCAGTGTCTATTTTTCAGCATGGATTAGGTGAAGATAAGGGATTATTCCCATTAATGCTGGGGTGGATAACATGTTGCATTTGATCCTCACTCTTTCGTATTGCCCTGTGATTCACTTCTTTTCCTTCCTTCTTCAGCCGCATCTATGAGATCCTCCCACAACGCATACAGCAATGGCAGCAAAGTCCATGTGTGGCAGAGGAGCATGGCAAGAAGCTACTGGAACGGATAAGACGGGAGCAACAGCAGGCCCGGCTCAAGCTACAAGAAATGGAACGCAAATTCCATGAATTGGAAGCTCTTATTGTCCGGGCCAAGCAGCAGGCTATCAAGGAAGATGAAGAGGTACCTAGAAAATGTGGAGCGGAAGGTTGAATTTCTAGGTCTTCTTGGATGAATGGGAACATCCAGACCTTCTTAGAACAGATAGGGCTGCTTGGATAGATACAGCTAGAGGTCTTTGGTAGCTTAATGATACAGATAGTCTTCAACTTACAACCAGTCACTTAGTGACTGTTCAAAGTTACAAAAGACCCTGAAAAGGCTACTTACAATCCTGATTCAAAGTTCTGATGGCTGCCTATGCACTCCCCCCCTTATGGTTACATGATCGCATTTTGGATGCTTGGCAAATGTCCAACATAACCACAGTTTACAACATTTTTACCAGAAAATGGCATTTACTTCTGGTTTCTGCCAAAAAAGACACCTTCGCAAACAATGGATTTACTAAACAGTTGTAGCTTTCATTTAACAACTTTTGTAAAATTGGGCACCATCACTTGCGTTATGTTCATCACCACTTACAACCAAAATTGTGTGCTTAATTACAGTTATAATTAAGGTCTACCTGTATATGTCTGTTTCTCACCTGTGCAGCTAGATATACATTCACAAATATTTCCAAACAGTAACTTGTATACATTCCTATATTAAATTTAGGCCATCACTATAATGTCCCAATAATTAAGCATCATTCCTGAGCTTTCTTCATTGTTATAATAGCTTTGTGAAAGCACTGTTAATTCTTGACTTAAGCCACGGAGGAAATGTTGTAAAAGTATAAGATATCCATCTTCTTACTTGAAGAGTTAATTAATGAGAAATCAGTTGTTTTAGATGTTACCTCTTCTGCCAGTACACTTGTGCTTATCCTGAGTTTGTTTACATCAGCATCATTCATTGATTCAGACTGAGCCAAACTTTACAAATATAATTCTAGGTGGAAGTTTAATACTGAAGCTCCTGACCATTTCTTTTTTAACATTATAACACAAATTCAGAAGAAAACAGCAACACGTCTTGGTTAGAATACTAGGCTATATTGGAAATTCTTTTTAGAATGTTATCAAGCATGCTGCAGATCGTCTGTCCTGTTATTTCCTTAGCAACACTTGGACTTCCCCAAATTATATTAATAAAGTATACTCCAGCAAGTGGAGTCTGTTGAATTGCCTATTACCTCCTGCCATGTAGGTGGCACTGTCTGGTGTGAACTGTGAGTGGAATTTTCTGTGAGCTTGAACCCAATATATGCTGTGTAATATGGCTATGGCAGATAAAAGTACTCTGAACTTTTCAGTTTCCTGGCTGAAAGGGCAAAACACAGTGGATAGGACCCGGTGAAAAACAGGGTGGCAGATCCCGTGATTTGAGAAACTTAGACAATTTTCTTTTCCCCCCAAAAAATTGATTTGGAACAGGATCACCTTTGTCTATTGGGAAGTCTGATTGCACAGAAATTGTATTAGGTAGATACATCAGTTTATTAGCCTGTATAATGCTGTAGAGAGCCAGTCTGATGGTAGTGGTTAAGGCACTAGAATAGAAACCAGGAGACTGTGAGTTCAGGCCCCATCTTTGGCACAAAGCCAGTTAGGTAGCTCTGGGCTAATGGCTCTCTCTTAGCCCTAGAAAAAAGGCAAAGGCAAACCACTTCTGAAAATCTTGCCAAGAAAATTACAGTAAGCCTCGGGTTATAGCCATTTGTTCAGTGACTGTTCAATGATATGGACAAATGGTATTACTACCAGTCCTTGAAGTTCTGGCCATTGCAGTGCTCTGCAATCATATGATAAAATTTGGGTGCTTGGCAGGGTACATTTCAATTCTCTCCACCTTCTTATTTTCTCATCTCTCCCTTTTGACAGCCCTGCACTCTGTCCCACACCCCACTGTTGCTGCTGTCCAGCTGACTTTTGCTGTCTTCTTCCTCAGGCTGCTGGTCTAGGATCAAGGCCCTCAATGAGGGTGCAGCAGGGCTGTGGAGCCTTGTCTACTGAAGGAAGCTTAGTGGGTCTGGCTGGCAAGGGGGTTGAGGGACAGAGGCAGGGCAACAGTGCAGGTAAAGAACCTTGTTTCCTGCTGTCAACATGAATGTGATAGCCTGCAGAAAGTGGAAAGTGCTGCAGAACAAGATGGCAAGACATGCTGCACATATTGCTAGGCTTTGGCTCCCCAAGCAAAGATGGCACTTATATGGGAGGTACTATTTGGGCTGGCAGTGGAACGAGAGAAAGCAGAAGGACAAAGGGTTTACAAAGGAATAGTTCACGCTCTGCAGCTTATTTTGGAAATGCTCCTGGCAAATTGGTTTGTGGGCTTCAACTCATCGAAAGCTGCTGACCTTTTGTGATGCTTACAAGGAGGAAGGCTGGCCCAAGAGTGAGTAGGGGACTTGCAGATAAGGCCCATCAGCACTGGACTTGCCTCCACCCCTTTGAAGTCTGCTGGCCAGATCCCCAGCAGTAGTTCCAATGTGAGCCACAGATCTTGCACTGTACCTCTGGGAAGCCCTCATCCCTCTGCTTCCTCCACTTTTGCTATCGCCCTGAACAGCACCTTCTACATAACTGCCACCTTCACCTAGGGAGTTAACTGTTGCCTTGCTGCCCCATCTTGCTGTGGTCTCCACAATCTGTGGGCTAACATTTCTTGTGCTGATGACAGAAGATGGGGCTTGTCTACCTGCAATGCTGCCTTGTCTCCTCTGCCAGGAACGTGCTGCTGCCTTCTCCCTGGCTGGTCCTGGCAAGATCTGTTTGGCAGACAAGGCTCTGCCACCCTGCCACACTTGCTGTGCCTGGATCCTGGGCCAGCAGCAGGAGGAAGACGGTGAAGGTCAGCAGGGGCCAGCAGACAGTGGTGGTGGTGATGGCAGGGGTAGGCAGAATGCAGGGCACACAAAAGGAAAGAGGTGGGGTAGTTGAAGCAGAGGTAGTTTGAGTAGGCAGGAGAATTGTGAGGTCCTTGCTAATGACTATGCAGTCCTAGCCTAACAACTGGAATCCAGAGTGCTGGGACTGCTGTTGCTAAGTAGCCCAATCACATAATATTTTGCTTAACAATAACTTTGCTTAGCAATAGAAATTCTGGTCCCAATTAGGGTTGTAACTCAAAGTTAACCATACAGAGACTAGTTCAGGCAGTAGCTAGGAGGTACATGTACACATACTGATGTGCATATGTCCATAAGGGGTTTAATAACTTGACTCTGCAAGCTTGATTGTGAAATGTTTCATGATAGTATGATTTATTTAATGTGTAATATTACATTTTTATCCCATCTTTTTTAAGATATAAGTCAAGGGTATGAAAATACCTAATATTCCTACCTCCTTATTTTCCCTTAATAATCTTGTGAGATGAGTTGGGCTGAGAGAGAGGGACTGGCCCAAAGTCACCCAACTGGCTTTCATGCCTGAGATGAGCCTGGAACTCACAGTCTCCTGGTTTTTAAGCCAGCGCATTCACCACCACACTAATAGTTCCTCTTTAAGGCCTAGCTTTCTAAATGTGTCCCATGACACTCTGATTTGTTTAACAAGCTACAGTAAAAACAATACCTGCTTTATGTGTGATTGAAAATGCATAATTCTATGTTATTGGGTTCTTGCCAGGTTTTTGGTAAATCCTGTTTGTCTTTATTTGCCTAATTGGATTAAAAGTTCTGTACATGAAATAAAGTGCTGTTTTCTTTAACATCCAGTTCCATGTTTGACATCTTCTTGTTTCTTAGACCAGCGAAGGAGACAGTGATGACACAGATTTGCAGATATTCTGTGTGTCCTGTGGCCATCCCATCAACCCCAAAGTTGCTCTTCGCCATATGGAGAGATGTTATGCCAAGGTAAGTTGCTTTTCCCAGTTGTGCTTAAGTAAGCTATTGAATTACATTGTATAGGTAGTTCTTGACTTACAACCACTTGTTCAGCAGCCATTGACAAGTACAGTGCTGAATGAGGGGGACTTAGGACCAGCCCATGTAATTGCGGCTACTGCAGTGACTCAGTGATCCCCATGCAAAGTCAGTGGAGAAGCTGGCACAGAAGGTTGCAGGTTGCTTCTGTAAGTCGCTCCTGCCATTTTTTCTTCTAGGGAGCTCCACTACAGAATATAAGATCCTTGGTCTATCCATGTTCCCTATTGCTTGCCTGTGGCCCTGTCCGTCTCACCCATTGTTCTTGGTGGTCTGTCAGTATTCCCTAGTACCTGCCTGCTCCCTTTGCCTGCTTGCTGGCACTCTTTAGCACCCACCCATGGTACCCCCCATGGCACTCCCTCGTCTACACGCTTGGAAGTCCCGCCTCTTTCTGCTTAATGACCTGCACAGTTCTGGGATTAGGATGACAACTGGGACTGCTGGGATTGCTACTGCTAAGCAATGTGGTCATAAGATGTGTTTCATGACTAGATCATTAGTAATGGCAATCCTGGTTCCAATTGCCATTAGTAATCCAAAAACTATCTGTACTAAACCATAAATTGTTTTTTTCTTTCAAGTTAGTATGATGTGAAATATTAAGAGGAGAGGAAACAGTAATTAAATCACAATTTATTGTTTGATTTCTAAATGGAACTGTGGCTTAGTATGATTTGCAAAAAAAATATGTTCATTTCTGGCTGCCTTTTAACTCACAAATCCATAGTGTTCAAGACCATGAGTTACATACAAGCTGGGCAGCAATTCATATTATTAATGACATTTTAACAAGCATCAGAAACATTCATATTAATTATGTTTGGCAAAACACTTATTTATGATTGGAATTCTTTACTCCATCTTAATTCAAAGTGGAATGAGAAGGAAAACACTAAAAAAAGGGAAAAACAATTTAACAATCAGTTAAATAAGAGTATTTGAGCAAAAGATGCTAAGGTAGTACAGCATAAAAATAAAGGCATTTAGTTATGGTTTAATGTGATCTATGAAACCAGCCAATTATCACTTATTCAAGTGATATTAAATGAAGTTAAATTACTATTGCAATTATTTTTTATTTGTCAAGCTTTTGTAATTAAAACTTCAGGGATTAATATGTGTCAGAAAAGATTAACTTTCAGGGAATACACAAAATGTCCATGCATGGAACATTTCCAGGTGATGAATCATGCATATTACATTTGCTATGATTTGTGCCCAGAACAAAGTGGAAAAGTTCAAGGCAGATATGATTTATTTATTTAAAATATTTATATGGCTGTTTATCTTAAAATGAGAACTCTGGATAGCTCCGTAACATAACTAATATAAAACAATGTAGTTGTTGTTCAATTGTGCAATTGTGTCTGACTCTTTGCGACTCCATGGACTGCAGCATGCCAGGCCTCCCTGTTCTGCACTGCCTGGAGTCTGCCCAAATTCATGCCCATCACACTGATGATACTATTTAACCATCTCATCTTCTGCCATCCCTTTCTTTTTTTGCCTTCAATCTTTCCTAGCATCACGGTCTTTTCTAGTGAGTCCTCTCTTCGTATTATGTGGCCAAAGTACTTGAGCTTCAGCTTGAGTATCTGTCCTTCCAATGAGCAATCAGGGTTGATTTCCTGTAGGTTTGATCTCCTTGCAGTCCAAGAGACCCTCAGCAGTCTTCTCCAGCACCACAATTTGAAGGCGTCAATTCTTCAGTGCTCATCCTTTCTTATGGTCCAACTCTCACAGCCATACATTACAACTGGGAAAACCATAGCCTTGAATATATGGACATTTGTTGGCAAGGTGATGTCTCTTGCTTCTTAATATGTTGTCTACGTTTGCCATAGCTTTCCTCCCAAGGAGCAAGCGTCTTTTGATTTCATGGCTACAGTCACCATCTGCAGATCTTGGAGCCCAAGAAGATAAAATTTGCTACTGCTTCCATTTCTTCCCCTTCTGTTTGCTAGGAAGTAATGGGACCAGTCAAGAGCCTCTTTAGTTCCTCTTCACTTTCTGCCATTAGAGTGGTATCATCTGCATATCTGAAGTTGTTTATATTTCTACCGGCAATTTTAATTCCAGCTGGTGATTCATCCAGCCTGGCATTTTGCAAGATGTACTCTGTATATAAATTAAACAAGCAGCGTGACCATATACAGCCTTGTCATACTCCTTTCCCAATTTTGAACCAATCCGTTGTTCCATATCTGGTTCTGTTGCTTCTTTACTAGCATACAAGTTTCTCAGGAGACAGGTAAGGTGGTCTGGTCCTCCCATCTCTTTTAGAATTTGCTACACTTTGTTGTGATCCACACAATTAAAGGCTTTAGCATAGTCAATGAAGCAGAAGTAGATCATTTTCTGGAATTCCCTCGCTTTTTCCATGATCCAGTGAATGTTGGCAATTTGATGCTCTGCCTC
>JANHZU010010612.1:45637-56897 GCA_032468055.1 Acrochordus granulatus | reverse complement strand
GCCAAAGTACTTGAGCTTCAACTTCAATATCTGTCCCTCCAAAGAGCAATCAGGTTTGATTTGCTGGAGGATTGACTAGTTTGATCTCCTTGCCATCCAAGGGACCCTCAGTAGTCTTCTCCAGCACCACAATTCAAAGGCATCAATTTTTCGATGCTCAGCCTTCCTTATGGTCCAACTCTCACAGCCATACATTACTACTGGGAAAATTAGGGGGGAGGAGCCAAAATGGCAAAGAGTGCACACAGGATGTTCATGTGCTCTTAATATTCTTTTTATTTTTATCTTATTATATTTGCCTTTACTTTATATTTTATAAATATCTTCATCAAAGACAGCAGAATAGATTGCACCAGTTCATTTTTATATTGATTATTTTTAATGAGAAGAAAATGGAGAAAAGAAAGAAGCATCATAGAATGAATTCTGGAACAACTATCACTTCAAAACCTTCAAAGCAGCTGAAAATTGCCAACTATT
This sequence comes from Acrochordus granulatus, assembly GCA_032468055.1. NCBI lineage: Eukaryota > Metazoa > Chordata > Lepidosauria > Squamata > Acrochordidae > Acrochordus > Acrochordus granulatus. The sequence continues at coordinate 56,417 of JANHZU010010612.1, read as the reverse complement.
TAGCAACAAAGAATTACTTACCTATAAGTAAACTTAATAACGATACTACTTTTATAAATCAACAGGATGTTTTAGAGTGGGATTTGCAAACAGAGATTGAACAACAACTCTTAGATCTCTCTGTCTCACTCCAAGAGGAACAAAAAATGCTTTTACAATGCATTTGAGACTATTGCCATCCCTCTGCTTTTACAATGCAAATGAGACTACTGCCATCCCTCTGCTAACTTTAGCTTCTTTTAGAGAGGGACAAGGTATGAATCCCCCAAAAGAGAGTGCCACAGACTTTATATCAAGACGATATCTTTTAACAGCACAGATCGTACTCTCTATCTTTGACTATCTAACAATAATAGACAAAAATATGGCCTCCCTAAAAAAGTTATTTGAGGATTCCATACAGAAAAATTCTGTGTTTTAAATGATCTGTTTAAAACTGGGGACCGATCCTATATAATTGTTACACTATTTATTGCCAGCTTTTTTTCTGTAAAATAGCTGGATATGGGAACTGTTCAAGATACACAAAAATTGGAAAGCCCTTATTATAATTTTTATTCACTCTCTTAATTCAGTGCCATTGACATTTAGACTTGTTTTTAATCATTCTCTTTTTTTATCGTTCAGATTTAGAGTACCATTGGCGAAGGCAGGCATTCTCATCACCTATGACTGTAGCTCCATCTCATGGTCACTGAAGTCACTGAATCTGGGCAAGTGTTGAAATGCTAAGAGAGTGAACATTCATCCATCTAGATCAAGTAGCAGAATACTGAGAAGAAAAAGCTCCATTGTTCTTTCCCAGAATCAAAATAGATCCATGCGCTTCTTTGAAACAAACCCACATCCCTTTGGTATAAACAGCTACTGACTGAGATATGCAGAAGAAGGCAGGAAAGAAGGAAGAGATAATAATTCCTATGCAATCCCTTTCATGGATCACTGTCTTGTTGTGGTGAAGGGGCTTGTGTAACTCAATGAAGCTATGAGTTTGCCATGCTGCCCAAGACAGATAGGTCACAGGGAAGACTTCTGAGAAAATGTGATCCACTGGAGAAGGAAATGGCAACACACTCCAGTATCCTTGTCAAGAAAACCCCATGGACAGTTTAAAAGGCGAAAAGATATGATGCCAGAAGATGAGCCCCAAAGGTCACAATGTGTCCAATATGCTACTGGGGAAGAGGGAGGCCAATTACAAGTAGCTCCAGAAAGAGTGGAACAGCTGAGCAAAAGCCAAAAGGAAGCTCAGTTGTGGATGCGTCTGGTGGTGAAAGGAAAGTTCAGTGCTGTAAAAAACAATATTGCATAAGAACCTGGAATGTAAGATCTAGGAATCAAGGTAAGCTGTATGTGGTCAAACATGAGATGGTAAAATTAAACATTAACATCTTGGGAATCAGTGAACTAAAATAGATGGGAGTGGGCAAATTTAATTCAGATGACCATATATCTACTACTATGGACAAGAATCCCTGAGAAGAAATGGAGTAGTCAATAAAAGAGTGGGAAAAGCAGTACTGAGTACAATCTCAAAAATGACAGAATTCTCTTGGTTCAAATCCAAGGCAAGCTGTGTAACATCACAGTAATCCAAGTCTATGTCCCAACCACTGTGCCAAAGAGGCTGAAGTTAACCAGTTCTATGAAGACCAACAACACCTTCCAGAACTCACACCAAAAACAGATGTCCTTTTCTTCATAAGGACATCATAAGGGATTGGAATGCTAAAGTAGGAAGTCAAAAGATAACCAGAATAACAGGCAAGTTGGGCATTGGAGTACAAAATTAAGCAGGGAAAAGGCTAACAGAGTTTTGCCAAGAGAATACACTGGTCACAGCAAACACTCTTTTCCAACAACCTGACAGTCAGGCTTAAATTGAAGAAAATAGGGAAAACCACAAGGCCATTCAGGCATGACGTCAATGGTATCCTTATGAATATATAGTGGAGGTGATGAATAGATTTAAGGGATTCGATCTGGTAGATAGAGTACCTGAAGAACTATGGACAGAAGTGCATAACATTGTACAAGAGGTAGCTACTAAAACCATCCCAAAGAAAAATCAATGCAAGAAAGCAAAGTGGTTGTCTGATGAGGCTTTACAAATAGGAGGCTTTACAAAGAAGGAAAGCAAAAGGCAAGGAAGAAAGGGAAAGACATAACCAACTGAATGCAGATTTCCAGAGAATTTTAAGCAGAGATGGGAATACCAGACCATCTTACCTGTCTCCTGAGAAACCACATACTCAAGAAGTAACAGTTAGAACTGGACATCAAAATTGGGAAAGGAGTACAACAAGGCTGTATAGTGTCACCCTGCTTATTTAACTTATATGCAATGTACATCATGCAAAATTCCGGGCTGGGTGAATCACAAACTGGAATTAAGATTGCCAGGGAAATATCAACAACCTCAGATATGCAGACGATACCACTCTAATGGTAGAAAGTGAAAAGGAACTAAAGAACCTCTAGATGAGGTGAAAGAGGAGAGTGTAAAAGTTGGATTGAAACTCAACATTAAAAAATGCAGATCATGACAACCAGTCCCATAACTTTCTGGCAAATAGAAGGGGAAGAAATGGAAGCAGTGACAGATTTTATTTTCTTGAGATCAAGCCAATCAATCCTAAAGGAAATCAACCCTGCTTGTTCATTGGAAGGACAGATACTGAAGCTGAAGCTCAAATACTTTGGTCACATAATGCAAAGAGAGGACTCATTAGAAAAGACCATGATGCAAAGAGAGGACTCATTAGAAAAGACCATGATGCAAAGAGAGGACTCATTAGAAAAGACCATAATGCAAAAGGAGAAGAGGACAGCAGAGGATGAGATGGTTGGATAGCATTGTAGGTGTGATGGGAGTGGATTTGGGTGGACTCCAGAAGGCAGTGCAGGACAGGGAGGCCTGGCGTGCTGTGGTCCATGGGGTCACGAAGAGTCGGACACGACTGAATGACTGAACAACAACAAAAAAGAACAAATAATGGTGCACTGGCATGATTATACACCAATTTTGTTTTTAATATTGTATGCCACTCAGCATCTGGAACTGAAGTAACATATAACCTGCAGTAATAAATCAATGAAATTTGGTATGTTATAAATCTTCATCTGAATTTTAGAACTGTTCAAGTCTGAATATTGGATAAGAAAAAAATGAAAGAATGAAGATAAAAACTACCCAGCAACATGGTCTCAAAAATCTTGCTTTACTAATGTAGTACTTGTATGATTACTGTGGACCTTATACTGCCTTGCTAAATAATGAGCTCTGCTGATTATTGTACAAAATTCTAAAATGCTATTATTTCTGTCGTGTATTAGCTTGCAGAGAAATAAACAGGCTTGCCTGGTGTTATTTTGGAAAACAGTTGTTTATATGAAACCAGATAATATGACTTGAGAGAGGTTTGAGTAGCAGAACCTTTGCTTCTTGTGATTCGTAATTTCTTAAGTGGGGAGAGTTCAGGGTTTTTCTTCCACTGAAGCCTATGCCTAATAAAATTTGTATAATAACCTAATAATTCTTAGATAATAAGCTGAGCATTTCATTGATTTATGAATTTATACCTCTCCTTTAAAAAACACCTGATAATCTAGGTATCTTATGCCTTCAAGAAAAAAACAAAATATATTAAAAACAGCATTAATACAGTTAATGGATAACCCTGACCAGATATGCCTTTGGGGAAGCAGTGGAGACCTGGCTTTTTCTCCAGACACTGGACCAGGTTGATATAGCTGGCATGGGGTGGTTGGTGGATGAATGGAAGTTTTACCAGGTCTTTTTATTGTATTTTTGTTTGCTATTCCAAGTTCCTTATGCTTGACTGATGTACAAATTTGTTTAATAAATACAAATTAAAATCCAGATTTAAAAAAGGACAAACACCTTTGAACGTTAAGTAGTAAAAATTGGAAATGTTTTTGCAAAATTCCTTACAAAGGCAACTGAATATTAAATTACAAGATGTTATTGGAGAAATTTCGCCTTCTATCTGGACCACACTTAAACATAGATTGATTCATCCTAAGGACAAAGTTCCCAAGCACAAACCGATGTCATCTACTCCATTCAGTGCAATGACTCTTGTTCAGAATTTTATGCTGGGGAGACAAAACAGCCAAATTTTAGGAGATTTAAACAACATAAAACATCTGATTTATCAGCAGTAAATTTACACCTTAAAGAGGTGTAAATTTACACCTTAAAGAGCGCAATCATAATTTTGAAGATTGCAGATTCCAGATAATTGACAAACTAACTGGCTTTCAAGAGGGAATCAGGATATTAAGACTTTAAATCCTTCAATAAACTGTGGTGGAGGAACCAGATTTCAATTACCTTCAATTTATGAAACAGTTTTAAATCATTTGCCAAAAATGAACTACGCAGGAGGCTCTGTAATGCTGATGTGCTGAAAGGCAGTCAAGCTTTACTGCCCAACATCTGTTTATTTTGCTGCTGTCTCCTGCATCCTTTTCCCCAAGCTCCCTCCCTTCTGTTAGAAACTTAACACCCTGTTTAAACTGCTGTGTGTAACCTCGCTATGGGTTCTCATCTTCCCCCACCTCCTTTTTAGAAATACACATATTTTCTAACAATTCTTTTTCATTTTTAGATGTGTGGAAGATTAATAACATATTTTTCTTCAAAGACTTGATATGCTTAGCTGAATAGAAACAAACGATAGCTTCCTTATCTCTTGTGAGTCACCTAACTGCTATGAGAAAGGAACAAAGAAGTTTCAAGGCTACATGTAGGCATAGCCAAAGAAAAAAGGATCATCTCTAAATAAGAGTTAGTGGGTAGAATTGGAGGAATGGGAAATGTAGACAGAGGTGGAGATTCATGTGGGGTGTTTAGGTGTCCCAGATAGATTGTGAACCCTGAAGTATCCAGCCATTGGAAAAAAGGGGGCAGGGAATATCAGACAGGAGTTAAGAATAAAAAATGTGTTTTTAAGTGTTCGGGTGTTAGGCACTACCTTTACAAATGTGTTAATAAAACTAACCTCTCTGCTTGAGCCAATGGCATCTATGTCTGTTTGTGTGAGACACAAGAGCCATCTCCTAGAGATGGATTGAAAAAGCCTTCTGGATAGAAGGTGAAATGTCTCCAATAACATCTTGTAATTTAATGTCCAGTTGCCTTTGTAAGAACTTTGCAACAAATTTTGCATTTTTTATGATTTATCATGACCTGGATATTCATAGACCTTTGAACGTTCGTATTATAGAGTTATCTGGGAAATATCATGGACAATTGAGAAAACAAACTCATGGGCCACTGAAGAAATCAACAAATGACCAGCTTCAAATTATCCCACGTTCTGCAAAGACCTAATGCTGGGAAAGAGGACAGCTAGCAGAAAGGTTAGGGATAGATTATCTTGAAGAAACTCTATTTACATGGTCGCTGGGGTTAGATTATCATGAAGAAACTCTATTTATATGGTCACTGGGAGCCAACAACTACTTGATGGCATACAATCCATCAACTAAGGAAAAGATGAGCCCAGCGTGGAGTCATGCACCAATATGGGAGGAGCGTACCGCTGCCTTCTTCCACTGTTTTCGACTTCCACGTTCACCTGTTGGTCCACGGATCCAAACAATAATCAAGCTCTACAGTGCTTTGCTTCCTGCGACCAACCAAGCTCCCGGGAGCCAAGAGCTGCTCCGGATCCCGCCTTGCTTCCACCACATTCTCAGGCCAGGGACGCTCCGGCATCGGACGCTCGTCGTGAGTCAAGACCTGCGCGTGGGGGACGGACCTCCCGCTCCACGAGGCGCTGCGTGAGCCTTTATAACGCCGGTTTCCGCGGGGACTCTTCCTAGATGCGCAAAGCCACTGCGGGGCCATCGCCACGGAGATCCCAGGCAGGAGAGCCGCTTACCGGGCATCTGGTCTGCCGGCGGAGCCTGGAAAAGCGGCGGACGTTATAAGGTGACCCTGACAGGTGTTATGCGCCCGGCCCGTTTTGCCTTTTGAATCGCGCGCTGTCAGCCGCGAACGGGTGCCACGCGGAGTCCACGCGCCACGCGTCGGGCCGCGGTTCCATCGCGAACCTCGGCGCCCGGTTCCACGCCCCGCCCATTATTTCCGCCCCTTGTCACGTGCAGGGAAAAGCCGTTACGACTCTTCCGCATCTGCCGCGGCCTTTGAAGTTGGTTCCGTTTCCGCTCCTTCCGCGAACTGTCGCTTCGGTCGGCGGGGGTGTTCCCCTTCCTCCTCGGCCTTTCGGCGAGGCAGGAAGGGGGAAGTGGTGCGCAGCGGGCGTCGGAGCTCACCTGGATGACAACCGAGGACCCTCCCAGTCCGAGGACGGAGGCCGAGAGGGAGCGTCGGTGAGCGAGGCTGCTGTTGGGCCTTTCAGATACGGGCGGGCTCGGGAAAGAGAGCGCGGCGGGGCCGAAGCGAGGTTCTTCACAGCTCCGGACAGAGATCCGTTTGTCGCTTCACATGCGGTTCGGCACGTTTCGCGCCCGATTGCCCTGGGTTGTCTCTGGCAGCCTTCGCAGCCATTCTGCTCAGAGGAACCCGTAGACTTGCGCCCAGGAGGTTGCCCTGTGGCATTTCTGAGAGGGAGGCGTGCCACGTCCGGGACTTTGAGACATGTGGCCGCCGTAGGTGTGCGGCGCGGAAATCGGTTCCGTGCGGGTCCTGATAGATCCCCAGGAAGTTTAATTTGCGAGTTCTTGGCAGTCATTGTTAACGCGGGTCTAATCCGTTCGATACGAGTTGCCTACCTTCAGAAGTGACTCAATGTGGTCTTAAAAAATTGTGTCGCACACCACCAGGTTCGAACTGGGTAAAAGCTGTTTGTGGATCCCCATCGTTTGCATGTGAAATCTTCTGAAAACGTTATGAAATCAAAGGTCACTGCAATTTCAGACCTATAATTTTGCACTGTGGTAGCTCCAAAACTATTACAAGTTCAGTGTGTGGGTGCTCCTTTTTCTTAATAATGGAATACTGTACTCCTGAAACCACAAATCATAGATGTGTCAATATACATGCATTGAACTATGTATGCAATTAGAAATTGTCAACAGTGTCATAGTGAAAACTTTGTATCTGAGACACCGATTCTAATGTTTTTTTTAATGTGACCCACCATCATATCACAGGTTTACTGTCTCTGCCCAAATCATTATTTGTACACTGAAAAATAGCAGAAGGTTCCTATTAGAGCATAGTATCTTAACATGGGTTGATACTGTTCCTTTGTCTCTGTTGACTAGGCCTGATAGTGATATATTTAGTTGTATTTGTGTTTTGACTGTAGCTTCTTATTGAATCTTATTCAGTTAAGTCTTTATTATCTTCCAGTTAGACAGCAAATGTAAGAATGAGAATACCTCAATTTTAATTTGACAATGTTTTTTGATGATTAGAAAATATAGAAATATTGTACCAAGAGAGAATTTACACATGATTTTTATGAGTATCTGTAATATTGTATCAAGGCTGAACTCAGAACAGCATAAGCTGTTGTGTAGCAATTCTGTAATAGGGAGGATGGCTGATATTTAGGTTTTCCTTTTTATTTGGTATTATTATTGTTAAAATATATTTCATCCTTGGATATCAATATTTGGGATTTTTATAGGCCTTACTGGTATAAATGTGTAACTAGCTTACACATATGTGATTATTACTTGATAACTGAAATGTCTGTGTGACTGGGCTGTGTTTGTATTGCTTCAGATCTATACAGGTTCTCACTTAACAAAAGGGACTGCAATTTCCATCACTAAATGACATGGTCATAATGTATATGTCATAATGTGTCCACTTGGCAATGGTAGTCCTGGCTCTTCTGATTACTATTGTTAAGTGAACTCCCTGCTGTCATTAAGTGAGAAGCTGCCAGCTTCTCCATTGACTTTGCTTGTCAGAAACCAGCAGTGAAGGTCACCAGTGGTAATTATGTGACTGTGATACGCTGCTACTAGAAGTTTAAGGATCAGTCAGAAGAACCATTAATGCAGTGCTATCATAAGTTTGATCACTGAATCACTGAGGATTCACTGGGGACCACCTTGTGTATGAATCTGACTTTCATTTCCTGGAAGAAAAAATTACCTTTCTAGTAACCCTCAGGATATAATTGTAGGGGAGTGATATAATTCTTAGAGGCAGAGAAATCTCCAGCCTAATTTTGAAGCAATATGGTGCTGTTATTGTCCATGCCACAGTTTCTAAGGCATCTTCAATCCATTGGTCTAATTAAGGAAGTTCTTTGATAGGAGGCCATGCTACTGCCAATGATTAAAGCGGCTGAATCTAATATTGTATCTATTGTAGAGAAAGCTCCTTCAGTTTGATGCCTGTGTGCTCTCTCCTGTTTTTAGTGGAAATTAGAGCAATGAGGAAAACTAGATATAAGAAAAGTCTTGGAAGATTTTTAATATTTAAACAAGAACATTTAAAGTTTGTGTCAGGAAATGCTTGGTATTAGTTGAGTTGTAAAGTTTACATTTTAGTGGAAGTATCAAAACTTTAAACCATTTACAAACTTTTATTTTCTTGTTCTTGGTATACTGTGAGTGTTTAAAAGAATTTGTTGGCTGTCTTTGGGCTGGAGCATTTTTCAGTTCTGGAAAGAGATCCCACATGTCATGTAAATTAAATAAGTACAGTAAATTCATGCTTCTCTCCCTCAACAATACTTTTTTATTCATTCTGCAAAATTATAGCTAATGGGAGTCATATAGCAGATAGTCAATTTAGAAGAGTTGATGATGTAGGAGATAAATATCTTTTCTCTTTTTGAAGCCCTCTCTTGTTTCTGTGTAACTTGGCTTATATTCTAAGATCTATTTTATGTAGGTGTGACAAATGTGAGACCTTCTGCTTTCTTTGAGCAATCTGTGCTTCAGTTAGAAAGTAATTTGACATAGCTTAATGAGATGTCTTCCATGAAGAACCGTTATATTTGTTGAGAATAGAGAGATTTCAAGCTCTTTTTGACCATTTTGTTTGAAATGTACTTTTGAATTTATACATCAATGAGAAAAGAAAAAAAAGCTACACATGGGCAGATTAATGTTTCATGACATTATAGACTTGCTGCTCTTCTCTCTTCCCACAGTAAACTGATTGTGTCTAACATCACTCTAACTCAGTGTTTTCCAGTATGTATATTTGAGATTAAGGCTGCAATGACAAATTGATGAAATCAATAAAAATTAATAATGAAAATCATTGACAACAAATTTAGTCATTGATTAGTTGGGTTGGGGGATGGGTGGGTGGATTCGTGGTCTTTCCATCACCCCCTCTCTCCTGCATGATCCCGGTGGCAGGAAGAGAAGGGAAGGAACAGGAGATGAGGAGAGAGCTGTCTGCCTTCTATGGGTGCTGTCCTTCCCTCTCTCATCCTGCCCCTCCCTCCTCTCTCTATCCTTCCTCTCCCCTTTCCCTTTCCTTGCAAAGCAGTGTATGTTTACATTCTGAGCCAACAAATTTGAGTGGAATAAAAGGCTACTACTCTTTTCCCCCATCTCTCTATATCTACTCTCTTTTCCCTTTTTATCTCACTTCCCCCTCTCACCTCTCTGCACTATCCCCCAGAAGATATCTCCTTTTTTTCTTCTTTCTCTATCTGTTCTTTTTATTGTATTTTTATTGTATTCTATTCCTAATGGGAACAGCAGATTCTTCTGCTCTGTATTTGTTAGTGTTGAATGCAAATAGGTTGCTTTTAACAATTTACTGGCAAACACAAATACCATGGCCAATGGAATTAATAAAAGAGAGGTAGAGAGAGAAAGAGAGAGGAGAGGTCTATTGGGGATGGTATAGAGAGATGGAGGAGAAAGAAGTAGGGAATTAGAGAATAGCCACTTCTTTCAATCAACATTTGCTAGTGCTGAATGCAAATAGATTGCTTTTGGCAAGTTACTGGCAAACACAAACACCGCAGCTAAAATGCAATAAGATTAGAACATTTTACTAATGATTGTTATTCTGTGAGCTTGCACGTCCGAATGCGGTCTTACTTTTTGATTGTGCACGGCTGCTTGCCTCTTTTTCCAATGCAAACCATGGCAAACTGCTCTCGCCAATTGCAAGCAGGCACATGGATTTCAGTTAGTATAAAAACCAAACTGTTTCTGCTTGTGTTTTACTCATGAGTTGTGTACCTCTGAGGATGGTGCTTCTGTGGTCATGTGACTAGTATGACTGTGTGTCATAGCATGCAGGAGCTGTTGCCTTCCCACTGGGATGGTGCCTGTTTATCTACTCAGTTTGCATTTTTGTGTGCTTTCGAACTGCTAGGTTGTTGGGGGTTGGAGCAAATGATGGGGGCTTGCCCTGCCACACAGCAGCGCTTGGTCTTGGGCTCAAGCTGTCAGCCTTCCAGCTGTCAGCCTGGTGTCTTGGCCACCCATACTGCTCGTGCAGTGGAGTGTGCAGGGCACACTCCAGCCCCTGATAACCCAGAAGTTTGAAAGCAAACAAAAATGCAAGCAGGGTAGATAAATAGGCACCACTCCAGTGGGAAGGCAACAGTGCCTGCACGCCATGGTACACAGTCACGTTGGTCATATGACCACGGAAGTGTCCCCATTTCTCAGCCGAAGAGCCAGTGTTTGAGGATGCTTCCATAGCCATGCAGCCAGCATGAACATGTTTCTACACACCCCTGAACTGCCAGGCCGGCAGAAGCCAGAGCAAGCAATAGGTCAAAGTGACCATGAATAGCCTGAAAGGTTTCGGGTCGTTAGAGGTACTTAGAGGTACTTAGTCAGCTGG
>JANHZU010010612.1:17276-28771 GCA_032468055.1 Acrochordus granulatus | reverse complement strand
TCTTGTCCACAGTAGTAGATGGAGTGGTCATCTGAACTAAATTCTCCCATTCCTGTCCATTTTAGTTCACTGATTCCTAAGATGTCGACATTCAATCTTACCATCTCATGTTTGACCACATCCAGCTTCCCTTGATTCATAGATCTTACATTCCAGGTTCCTATGCAATATTGTTCTTTCCGGCATTGGAATTTCTTTTTACCACCAGACACATCCACAGCTGAATATCTTTTCAGCTTTGGCCCAGCCACTTCATTCTTTCTGGAGCCACTTGAAATTGTCCTCCATTCTTCCCCAATAGTATATTGGACACTTTCTGACCTGAGAGGTTCATCTTCTGGTGTCATATATTTTAGCCTTTTAATACAGTCCTTGGGGTTTTCTTGGCAAGGATACTGGAGTGGATTGCCATTTCCTTTTCCATTGGATCACGTTTTGTCAGAACTCTCCACTATGACCTGCCTGTTTTGAGTAGCCCTGCATGGCATAGCTCACAGCTTCATTGGATTGCACAAGGCACTTTGCCACAATAGGGCAGCGATCCAGTAAGGGGAGGTGATTGCAGTTACCCCTGATCAGTTTGTGAGATATCTGTTAAAGATAAAGTAGTCAGTTCTTTTATTGATCTCAATTTAAAATCAAAGAAGTACTATAAAATTGTTTTTGAAGCAACTCATTTCATTTTAAGAAAACAGGACATTTGTGTGCATTATTTTGAAAATTATGTTGATAATTTTATTTCCATGTTTTATTCTGATAAAACCTGCAGCGTAACACTCCAGACATAACAAATATCAATAAAAAAGACAAAAAAGTCTGGGTAATGGATGTGGCAGTATCTGGAGACAGCAGAGTAGAAGAGAAAGAACTGGAAAAGATCACAACATACAAAGAACTGCAAATAGAAATAGAATGACTACAGCAAAAGAAAGCAAAGGTGGTATCAATTGTAACAGGAGCCTTGGGTGCAATCCCAGAACAACTGGAGCACCACTTGAACACATCGTCATTGACAAATTCATGATCAGTCAATTGCAAAAGGCAGCATTACTCGGAACAGCTTACTTCTTGTGATGATACTTTTAACAAAATCAAAGAACAGCATCTGCCTAGCAACAGATCCTTGGGAAGAAGTCAATAGATTAACAAAAATGCCACATCCTATCTAAACATCTGGCTGGTCCATTGTTACTTTTGCCTGTTTGAATAGACATAGTGTGTTCGCCATCTTAAACAGCCTCTTAACAATTGTCCACTTATCCAAAGCTGAAGATGAGCAGAAAATAGTGTAATTTTGGATCCTAATAGTTGGGTGTACAGTATACTTTCATGAATCTCTGAGTATAACTATTTTCTCTGCCTTTGTAAAGAGTTACAAGTGCATATGCCTGTACTATGGCTTTCATTAAAGACTTTAGAACTTTATAGGCTGCTTGTTTTTTTGCTTTCTTTCAGGAAGGTTACAAGACACTGAATAATAAAGCACAAACACACTTTGTGTAGTATTTTAGAAATGTACTTTTTTCTTTTTAGCAATATCATTCTCAAGTATTGGTTTCAAAACAGGGCAATTGTTGTGTCTGATCTGTTATATTTGTTTTGGTAGATCTTGAAAAAACATACAGCAGCTTTCAGAAAAATGAAGAATATATCAAATGCCTACTAGCCTAAATTCTGTCATACCTTTGTATGGTTTGAAGACAGAAAAAATACAATTTAAGTAAGGAATATTGTGACTGAGGATCAGATTTGAGTCAGATAATCTCCAATAAAATAGTTCTTGAAATATATAGATATTAAAAACAAGTTGGGTTGCATGAATATATTATTGCTAAGTATAGGCCATCCAATCTAATACAGGTAGTCCTTGTTTAATGACTACTCATTCAGTGACTGTTCAAATTGCAATGGTGCTGAATGTGTGATAATTATAACCAGTCCTTGTACTAAAAACCAGCCCAGCATCCCTACAATCACATAATTATTGACACTTGACATTCAGATCCTGATTGTGATGTCACAATGTCCTTGATTGCGATTTGTGATCATCCCTGCTGGCTTCTAACAGTCGAAGTCAATGGAGAAGCTGGCAGGAAGTCACAAGGTTGCATGAGGTCTTTGCTTAATGATCTACATAATCCTCTTGCTTAATGATGGCAACTGGGACTGTTGAAGTACTGTTGGTAAGTGGTGTAGTCACATGGTTTTTTGACTTATGACTGTGTCACATAATGATGGAATTTTTGGTCCTAATTACCATTGTTAAGCAAGGATTATAAATATAAGAATGAATTTTTCATTGATCATTGTAGAATATATCCTTAGGATAAATGAATCTTACCCTACTCATATAGAAGTGCTGTATCTAAAATTTTGTAAAAGGCATTTATCAATTGAAAGATAATTATGCTTTAATTGTTTCTGTGCCTTTGCTTTGAGTAAAGATACTACCCTACTTTCCTTTGAAAGTAGCTCTATAGCAGTTACAGTACTTTGTTTTCAGCTTGATTTTTTTTTGGACCTAAAAATAGTGCAAAACTGATCTTGCAAATTAGGCTTTACAGAACTTTTCTTTTTTATATATTTTTTTATTACTTTCTGACAGAATAAAATACAACTAAATGAGAAAAACCAAAAACCAAAATTACAATAACAAAATCTAAAATACAAATACATACACCACCCAAAAAACCCTCTCCCACATTACTTCCAACCCAACTCAGTATGAATATCTATCCATAAATCTATACCAAAGGAAAAAGAAATATGTTCCCCTCTCTGTCTAGTCAGATTCATATAATAAAAATTATATGTTATAATAAATATTTCCTTTCTATCACTATATTTTAATTATTCTAATTTTTAATCCACACAATATTTCATCTAAACATTTAATCCCAAAATCATGAAATACATCCACTAAGATTCCTTTATTCTAATTCACCAGCAGAAGTTTCCAGAGTGACTTCTAAACAATTAGAAACTTGTTTAAATTGTCTTCTCTCAGGAGGATTATCTGTATGATAATCTTTCAGTCTTTTTCTTGTCTCACTCCTTTATAAAACCTTTCTTAAATATAAATGTCAAACATGTTTGAAATATGTTGGGAACTTCATCTGGTGAAAATTAATGAAAATGTGGGTAATTGCTAGCTTTCTCTTTGTGCATTGCTAGGACCTCTGTTCTTCCCTTTTATTTGAAATTGTAACTTTAGGCAAGAGTAGCAAAGCTGAAAGGAAATACAGAAGCTTGGAATGGAAGCAATTTCCTTCAGATTCTTTTATTTTCATTTGATTTTCAATAAGATAGCATGACCTTTGAGGCTTGGAAGCTTTTTTCAGATGAAAACTGAGTAAAAATGCTTTGAATCCTCTTTCAGCAGCCTGTCACACGCTCCTGGTATGTATGTGAATATGTGCCTTTTGAGCAAATTCAAAATATAAATTTCAGTGTTCAATCTCTGCTGGGTATCTCGGTGTTTAATATGTATGGTTTCATACTTAACTGCAGATACCTAGGAGGATACCTTTCATCCTAAGCTGAGCCATATTCTCTTGACTTGGAGGTCATCAGTGAACTGTGCTGCTCAGTAGTAGTCACAGATTAATGACAAGGAAAAAAAATTGAATGGAAAATAATGTTGTGTTAATCATTGGTACCATCTGATCACTATGTTATTACTGTTCCTGATAATACGATGAACATAGCTATGTTGTAGAAATCTTTTGAGAGCAGTTTTGAAAATCTCTTGAAATGATAAAGCAAGATCAATAAGCAACTGAATAAGAAAGAATTATGATGTGGGTGAAAAGGAATGATCCTCCATTTCTTCTCCCAGGTGCTGTGCCAGCTGTCAGGGAGAGTTTCCAAAAGTGATGTTGCCATCTCAAAGACGCTGTCGCTGGCTCTGCCCAGACTGCAGAGGTTAGTACTTATAGTGATGAGATAGGAGAATTTGATTGGCGAGTTTGTTTGATTGGCACTGTGCTGGAATAGTAGTACTTACATTCCACTAAAGCAAGTAAAGGATTAACTGGCCATTTCCTTATTAAGAAGTGTGAGAGGAAAAAAGCTAGAAGAACTTGGAGAGCTGAGAAGGCAGGCAGAGCATCACATTGGTAACAGAGAGAGGAAGGTATGGTGGAATCTGGAGGTGGGCCATACTCAGGGACACCAGCTCCAATATTTGAAAGTATTCCCGCTGTCTAACCTTTGGCTTCTACTTTAGATGCCTGGTCATCAGATCCTCAGTAGCACTGTCTCTGGCTACTGCTATTGAACCCCCAGATCAATGTGTAAGAAGGCTGCCCTCACTCATGATGTTACCAAGAGTGGAAGTGCCGACCTGGCATGCCTGAGATCTGGATGGGTTCAAAGGAGTGAAATTATGCTCACCTGGGTTTTGGGGTTTGCATTAACCCAGACCCAAGAGAATGGAATTGGAGCTGTTGTCATCCATGAGTTTTTGAGTTCTCAGAGACTATTCTCTGCAGGTAACTGAATATGAGGTACTCTAGTTGAAGTTTGGCTCTAGGGAAGAGCTGCTGTATTGCCCTTCCTGCTGCCCAGCTGCTTCCATTGCAGAGGTACTAGATTCTGTTACTGGGCTGACATTGAAGTCTCTGAGGTTACTGGTGCTTGGGAAATTCAATTTGCCACATGGTGATGTTATCTCCAGGGCATCTCTGGCATCCATAAATTCATTCCAGGTCCCCACTAGTCTGACACATGCCAGTGACTACACATTAAATTTGGTTTTTATCTCAGGGCACTTGTGACATAAGATAGCGAAGGATATTGTCTGTTGTCATGGAGACTTATTATCTGATGGCCTTCAGGCTTGCTTTTGTCATCCTTCCCTGTGGGGACATGGACATTGTTTGATCAATCTGGGTCCAGGCAACTGATAGACCTAATAGATTTCCAGCAGGAGTAGGGGTTTTTTAAATAAGGATCTGATGAATGGTTGACCAAGCCCTAGTCACTACTTGGAGTAGGCAGGTGGCTGAGATTTTAAACCACATTGCTCCTATGTGATGTCTCCCTGTATGCCGCTCCCACTTTGCAAGCTTCATTGCAGAATACCTCTTTTTTTTCACATGATTGAATGACTGCTAATTAATATCTAGGAGGAAAGGGGAGATGCAGGTAGTCCTTGACTTAAAACCACAAGTTTTGGGATCAGAATTTCCATTTTC
Organism: Acrochordus granulatus; assembly: GCA_032468055.1. Taxonomy (NCBI): domain Eukaryota; kingdom Metazoa; phylum Chordata; class Lepidosauria; order Squamata; family Acrochordidae; genus Acrochordus; species Acrochordus granulatus. Next base: position 23,573 of record JANHZU010010612.1, on the reverse strand, counting down.
AGTTGTTGAAGTGGTAAGTTGAGTCAAGACTCAATTTTATGACAGTTTTTATAGCAGTGGTTAAGTGAATTTAGTTTTCCCAAAGGGTGTTGTTTGCTATAAATAGGCAAACAACACCCTTTGGTGTTTGGTGATTCAAAAGTTACAAATCATGATCATGTGGCCACATGACACTGCAACTGGTCATAAATATGATCCAGTTGCCAAGCTCCCAATTGTGATTACATAATCATGAGAGAGTTGTGTTGTTTTTAACTGCGGGTACAGTTGGCAAGTCACTTTTTCCAAGGCGTTCGTAACATTGAACTGTTGTTAAATAGTTGTAAGTTGAGGACTATTTGTACTGTTGTGACAAACATGAAAGTGCTACCCTTGACAATGAATGATATAGCTATTGTAAATAAAGATTGCAAAACTACATCTTGAAAGCTATTGTAAGGATGGATGCTTTGCTTTTATTTCATCAACAATTATGTGTTTTCATGGTGAGCTGTGCCACAGATTGCTGGATGTGAGATCCTGTTTTTGAATTTGGGTGTTGGGGATTAGTTGGGATTGCTGCTACTAAATTAGCTTTTAGGAGCTCTGCTGTCAGAGTTGCTCAGAGTTTCCATTTGTTTTTTTCTGGAGGTGAAGGTGGAAATGGCTCAGGAATTCATGGCACTATGACAACCATGAATCTTATTCAAATCATTAATGGTCTGATGCACAGAGGAGATCATGTTAGATCTGTTTTTTTCTCAGGGGAGTAGTGACATTATTTGATATGAGAATAAGTAAATGGTCCTTTATCATGATTGAATGACCCTTTGATTGCTTTAGGGTTCTCCACAGGTGCTCCCTATTATAGGGATCCTGTTGGGATCCAGAAGGAACTTGCAGATGTCCCTGAGGCTCTTAGTCAACTCAGGCCTTAGTCATTGCTTGGAATGAGTGATTATGGCCTTGGATTGGATTGTATCTTTGAGGCCTCTCCCTTTTTATGGTTCCTGGAGAGTTCCTTGGTTTTTGGAGGAACTTTGTGAGGTGAAATATCAGAAGAGATTCTTAGAGTACTGCTAGACAAAAATAAAGAGTGAATCAAACTGAACATGCTCTGAGCTGGACTTCAAATATGCCAGTGCAGTGGAATTCACCGGAAGGAATCGAGCCTCTTGGTCCCAAGAAAATAAACAGGGTTTTTAAGGCTATCAGTGTCAAGTGAGGAATCATCTAAATTGAAGTAATAAATAATTAAACATCAGTAGGAAATATAAATTATTTTTCTTCGTTTTTTCAATCAAATATTATTAACCTTACTTTTGAAGGTAAGTCATGAATATGCAAGGCCCTTTTCTGACCAGATGGTTCTAGAGTATAAGTCTGCCAGACCATCTGTCTCCCTTGTTTTTTCTACTTGAACTTCTGTAGGTCTGCTTTGGAGAGAACAGTTCTGTAGATCAGAAAAACTTCCGGAGATTTTGATCTGTTTTCTTCTAATCCAAATGTTTACTGTCTGTCTGCTCTTCTTCTGTTCTGCCTGAAAAGCAGGTCAGCCTATCAGATATCTGGTTCACTTACCATAGTGCCTGGTAACCTTTTCATTGTTTGACTTCTTTTCTGCACTATTGAATTTGTTATTAGTCATTGAGACAATGTTTTTGTGTGCCAGCTTTACTTATTTATTTGCTTATTTGTCTCTTTCAGCTCAGAGAAGAGCTTTTAACAGGGAGCAAAGATATTATAAGGTAAGATCTAACACACAGGCACAGTTTCAGTTTTATTTAGAAAGTATATTGAAATATATGAGTATAAAAGATACTGTGCTTAGATATAAACCTGTATTAAATAAAAATACTACTGCTGATTTATTGTAAGATACAATCCTGTATGAGAAGCCATCATGTTATTGTCTACATTTTTGTGATTGCACCCCTATGTTTTCTATCTGATTTCCAACTGATGAAATAATGATTTTACCTCAGATAGACAGAAAGATAAGCTGCTTAATGAAAGAGCTGGAAAGCTAAGATTCCACCTCAAATTTGAAATTGTTTATTTATTACTGAAACCTGTTTGCCAGAGCAATTTCAGCACAACTAGGCTATCTGCTGGAATATATTAGAAGAGGTTTTTCCAGTGAGAGATAATCAGATGCTTTGCTCTTTGTTTCCTATAATCTGTAGCCAGCATGACCAGCCCAACTGGAAGGTGCTCTATTTTGGATTGTATTAGAATATTGGAGAGACACAAAAGCATGCACCCTATTTATAGATAACAGTAGAATTGAAGATTGGATTTCAAAATGAAAAAAAAAAGATTTTGTTTTCCCTCTGGGAGGGAAAAATCTCCTAGCACATTGACAGAATATAAGATAGAGGTATAATATAAAAAAGGCTTATAGGCAGGTTGTGCATTATAGTTGCCTCCATTTATAGCCACAGTGTCCTAGGTAGTATGTTTTGCAAAGAATCTTGGCTTAAGATGGTAGATGGTTTAATGGCAACAAATCTGGTTGAAAAGAAAAAAAGTGTGGAAAATTGATGTGGCAGTAACAAAGAGTAATAGTGTAGAAGACAAAGAATGAGAGAAGATCACGAAGTATCAAGACCTGAAAATCAAAGTTGAAAGATTATGGCATAAACCAGCTGTGGTGGTCCCAGTGGTTATCCAAAATCTTGGACAGAACTTAAAGAATCTGTGCATTGGCAAAATTTCTATCTGCCAGTTACAAAAGGCTACACTGCTTGGATCCACACATATTACTGTGCAATACATTACAATATCCTAGGTTCTTAGGAAGAACTTGGTATCTGTGAAGGCCAACACCAGCTAAAGAACTGGCAGCTGTGATTTCATATTTTTCTGTATGTAATAATAATTTATTAAATGTATATGCCACCTGAATTCCAGTGATTCTGGGTAGTTTACAGTTAAAACATTTGAAGGCTAATATCTTGAGTCCAGATAAGCAGGGTGGGAAAGTTGGCAGTTTGATAAGTTACAATTAAAAGTTTGGAGCAAACATCTTGTGTGATGCTTTTGGTGTGATCAGCCATATGGTTGAAGTGTGATGCTTTTGAGGTGATGGGGCCACTGAGGTGATTGCTTTCCCTGGAACTTTGTTTATCCCTACCCCTCTGCCCTTGCAGCAAATTGGCTGTGGTGTGTGCCAGGCCTGCCAGATGTCTCAGGACTGCGGCATCTGCAGTGTGTGTGTTCTGCGAGCCAAAAGCCCCAAGCTACACATTGGCATCAAATGCTTGCTACGCCGATGCTTGAAGATTGTCAAAAAGGTACCATAGGTTGCTTCCTGCTTTTCCTTCCCTTTCCTTTTCCATGGTTTGTGCTTTTTCTTGTTTTCTGATGCTTCTTCCCAGCTGCACATAGGCTTGCAGACTATTTTAAGCTTTAACAATTCCCTCCATTCTCATTTCTAGGGCCTTGAGTGCGGTATGTGTCAAGCCTGCAAGATAACTGAGGACTGTGGGACCTGTACGATCTGTTTGCGGAGGCAGAAACCTGGCATGAAACGTCAGTGGAAATGTCTCAAGCGCCGTTGTCTCAAACGCAAGGTGTGTGCTTGATCCAACTAATTTTGAACTTCTTTAAAGGGAGTGATTGAAGCAAGGGATATAAAACAAAGACAAAGTAGCACCTACCCATGTCATTTAGGGAGGAGAGGTCCTTTGCAAACTGAAGTAAAAAAATTCAAGGTATACATAAAGGTGCATCTAAGAAGAAAGTTTCAAGGTTTGTACTTCTAATGAACTTTAGAGGCTTGACTTACTTAAAACAAGAAAGCCAAATGGGGAACATTCGATGAAAAGTTCTGAGTACTTGTAGAGCAATAAATAGAGTTCATTACACAACACAATAACTGATTGTAGTTTTTTCCTTTGCTGTTATGTGATTTTTGACATATTTCTTGTGCGGATAGTGTTTTGTCAGTTTCTTTAAAAGGTATAAATCCCATTAATGGCTGACAAACTTACCTTGAGTTCCAAACATAATGGTTTTTGTTTTCATTTTGCTTGTACAAGGTGTCACTTAATTGTTTTTCTATTGCCAAATAATTTCACCCAAGCCATGCTCGGCACTTCTCAATTTCTAGCCAGGATATTTTTTTTTTGCTTTTAATAGCCTGCTCAGGGTAAAAAGAGAAACAGTTTAAGAATTTATTCAAAGAATGATAAAACATAGCACTCCTTTTGTTTGTCTTGAGTGTTGTGCTTCTAATGTGAGTTGAGAGCACCTTGAAGGATAAAACAGTCACCTTCAGGTCTTTGGGAATTATAATCCTGGAAAATAAATAGGGCCATGCTATTTGAAGTAGCAAAGTCATGGCAATGTTGTCCATCCCATTTGAAATGTTGTTTCAACATCTCTTACAAGCCTAAATTTCCTCATAGATTATTTGCCTGTATATCCTTTCCATGCAGTAGCCCATTGTATGGGTTACATGACTATTCTGGGTGATCTCTCAGACTATTTTTCTTCTTCTATAATAGTCTCCAGTAATGGTTAGAGAATTTTATTTTTTCTTCATTTATAGTTATTTGTAGGATTTTGATGAAGATGGTGCACATGGCTAGCGGGGGCTATTGATTATGTAGCTATCCTCCATATATTTATACAATTGATAATAAACTGCCTATTAATTTCATGGAATAAATATAAATATTAAATGATTAAATAATGTTAATCTACAGTATATTCTTCCATGGAGAATTACATCTCAGTATGATTTCTTCTGATCAAAAAATGTTTTGAATATCAGAGATAATATTTTTTTCTACAAATTTACCTTTATTTGAACTTTAGAAAATCATTTTTTTGCCTGAAATTAAGATCTGCATATGTAGGCTCCTAACAATTTTCTAGAATTTCTTCCTGTTAACTTCCATGAAGATACGATGTCATTTAATGAAAATTGCTAGTCTATATTGATTTATCTCAATTTTTAATTTTATTTTAATCAGCAGAGATAATCCCATATTTTTTTTTAGTAAAATTTATATAGTAGCCCATTTCACTGAAAGTGACTAGGTGGCACACAACAAAGTGGTAAAACCATATATAAAAATCACAGATAGAAAAAAATGTAAAAATTACATTAACGGTAAATATTATAAAGGCAGTGATATAAACCCTAGATGAAAAGTGAATAAACCTTAGATGAAAAGAAAAACAATCTAAGCATGTCTCCAGTTCCCTAATGTGGGAACCAACTATTACAATTTTGTGTTTCTTGACTTCTGGTGATTGCATGAACTAGTCCCTGCAGAGGTTGTTTGGCAAGATTTTGGAAGTGTTTGCAATTGCCTTCCTTCTAGGGTTGAGAGTGAGTGACTGGCCCAAAGTTGCCTAGCTGTCTTTTCTAGGTTTCTAGCCTGGTACCTTAATCACCATACCAAACTGATTCTCAAATATTATAATACAGTTTATTAAAAGTTAATTAACTATGATCAGAATAGAACTAAATAGTGTTCAATTGTTGCAAGATCCCATTTACTAGTGAATAAAATATTCTACATTATTTTTCTTTACTGTTTTGAACGTTAATATCTGCTTCTGTTGCATGCCATCCTAATAACAACTTTCTAAAAAACATTTTAGTTCATTTTTATTATGACATGAATGCTTCCTTGTTCTATGCTTTTTGTCATTCAGAACTAGTTCTCCTGTTCCCTCCAGTCTATTTCTGGACTAGTTAGGCACTGAGGCATTTTCTTTCAATACTGTCATTCAGTCATTAAGTTGTGACTGACTTTTCGCAACCCCATGGACCATAGCACGCCAAGCCTCCCTGTCCTCCACTGTCTCTTGGAGTTTGCTCATTGCATCAATGATACTATCTAACCATCTCATCCTCTGCTGTCCCCTTCTCCTTTTGCCTTCAATTTTTCCCAGCATCAAGGTTTTTCCCAATGAGTCCTTTCCTTGCATTAAGTGACCAAAGTATTTGAGCTTCAGCTTCAGTATCTGTCCTCCTAATGAACAGTCAGGGTTGATTTCCTGTAGGATTGACTAGTTTGATCTCCTTGCAGTCTCAAGAGTCTTCTCCAGCACCACAAATCAAAGGCATCAATTCATCTATGCTCAGCCTTCCTTATGGTCTCTCACAAGACTCTCACAGCCATACATGATTATAGCTTTGAATATACGGACATTTGCTGGCAAGATGATGTCTCTGCTTCTTAATATGCTGTCTTGATTTGCCATAACTTTCCTCCCAAAGAGCAAGCATCTTTTAATTTCATGGCTGCAGTCACCATCTGCAGTGATCTTAGAGCCCAGGCAGGTAAAATCTGTCAC
>JANHZU010010611.1:0-15122 GCA_032468055.1 Acrochordus granulatus | reverse complement strand
GCACTACCTCCATCCCGCTCTTGCCAGAGATCATCCACAAGAGCAACCAATACTGTCTCTGTCCCATGACCGGGCCTAAACCCAGACTGAAAAGGGTCCAGAATGTTAATGACACAGTTCTTACTTCCTGCACTGAGATTGTCCTTAGAAGATTGCTGACTAGATTGGCCAACTATTATGAAAACTGAAGTTAAACATGCTAAAGGTTGTGGTCATGGCAGAAGAAATATCAAACAGTTAATAGTTTATTTAATAGTTAATAATAGGGTCAGTTAATAGCTATCATATATATACTGTGGTGGGATAGCTCAAATCTGGGGATGGGAAGAAAAACCCATAACCTAATTAGGAAGTAATTCAAAATAGTTTCTTAAGGAAAACTTAGTTCTCCTCATGGATCGCTGCCTTGTTGTGGTGCAGGAGGCTTGCGTGACTCAGTGAAGCCAGACAGAATTAAGATTGCTGGCAAAAATATTAACAACCTCAGATATACAGACAATGCCAATCTAATGGCAAAAAGTGAAGAGAAACTAAAGAGCCTCTTGATGTGGGTGAAAGAGGAAAGTGCAAAAGCTGGCTTGAAACTCAACATTAAGAAAACAATCATGGAATCCGCTCTTATCACTTCCTGGCAAATAGAAGGGGAAGAAATGGAAGCAGTGACAGATTTTATTTTCTTGGGCTCCAAGAACACTGCAGACAGTGATTGCAGCCATGAAATTAGAAGACACTTGCTCCTTGGGAGGAAAGCTCTGGCAAACCTAGTAGCACATTAAAAAGCAGAGGCATCACCTTGCTGACAAAGATCCATATAGTCAAAGCTATGGTTTTCCCAGTACATAGTAATGTATAGCTGGGAGAGTTGGAGCGATGAAGAATTGATGCCTTTGAAATGTGGTTGACATGGTGGGCATGGTTTGGGTAAGCTCTGGGAGACAGTGAAGGACAGGAAGGTCTGGTGTGCTCGGGCCATGCGGTCATGGACATGATTGAGTGACTGAACAATGACAAAAAGGAAAATTCTAAGCCTTTCTTAGGCACTCCTGCTGCATATCTTAGGATGAAAATGGGGTTAATCTCTCTTCAAATGTATCCAGCATTGCCACGGTACTGTAAGCAATTAGAAAGCCTCCAGGTTCCCCTCTTAAAGTTTCTTAATTTCTTGTACTGTACAGGTTGAAACCTATGGATCAAACTCTATTTCTCCTGTTTTTCTTGCTCCCTTTAGGGGAATTTAGTTCTTGGAATAATGAAAACCTACCAGAATGAACTTTTTCAATGTTGCAGTATAACCTCCAAAATTTTCACCTCAGTATATTACCATTATAAGAAATATGAAAGCCTTTCATAAAATCTGGTCAAAATTGTTAGTGCTTCATTGAGGAAAGTTTTACATATCTTCACTTTCAGGCCATGTCTACTGAATATCATGGAGATGATGGAAATCTCCAGTACAATACTATCTCTGCCATCATGGTGTTACATTCTTTCCTGCCCTGTCTACAATGAAATCAGGGAGAAAATATTGATGATACACTTGAGGGGTCAGGTGCTGAATGACTGAACCACCTCTGAGGATGGAATTCCAACTTAATGGTCAGGTTTCCTTTGCTGTGTTTTATTTTAAACTCAGAAAATTTTAAGCTCTCATTTTTAACACTGGTTTTATTTTTGTTCCCTTTCATGTATATGTTGCTGTAATTTCTTGTTTTATTCTATGTACTATTGCAACCCAGTCACAACAATAAATGTATTGAGAATGATTATTTCTGCTTCCAGTGCATAGATTTTACTTCAGTCTTGCCCATTCACTATAGAACTCTCTACTTTGTTCCAGGCTACTACTCTAGGGTTGAATGTCACTTCCTGAGGATTCATCTGTGAAGTTACTTGAGAACACCACAAAGTACCTCTCCTTTTTATGGTACATACAGTAGATAACTTAGCCCTCTATGTTTAGTCTGTCTGAGGAAAAGTTCTCTTTCATCGTGCTACTCTTTGCTAACTCATCCTCCCTTTTTCTACAGTAGTGTTTCCTGTGGATTTTGGATTTTACCGGGGTACATGGTGCTCCATGGAGCCACCCAAGTGTTTTTATTCATATAGGTACTGCATCTAAGCACTTGCTGCTGGTCTCTGGCTGAGCAGCAATACTTGACTTGACACTCCACAGGAGCCAAAAACAGAAGAGTAAATGGATGAAGAATCCCCAGGTGTGTGCTTATATGCAACACGCTGGCTGAGGATACTTGCCTCTACAGTACCCCTACCCCAGTGTGTGCATTGTAACAGCACTGTGCTTCATAATGTGCTCAGTGAAGGCAGGTTTGCAAAAACTCCAGGGTGAAACTTAACATAATACAGTTTAAAAGGCCTAGTCCCTTCAGAAGGGTGCAGGTAACCCTTCTGAAGGCTGTGATGGAAAAAAGGAGTATTCCTTGCACCGTACGTACATACAGGCAACTAGACAGCACCATTTGAGCCAGCATATCAGAAAACACTACTGTACTTTGATGTGCAGCAGGAAACTATGGGCTGAGGTTACCTTTCTGTGAGCTGTGAAAGCAGCGGTAGTGCTTCACAATGATGCCCTGCATCCTGGCCCTCCAGAAATGTTCAGCGGTCCACATAGGTGCTGCAACAAACAGGAAGTGAGGATCCTCCATAACCGTTTACCTGGCAGCCCATCTTTTCCGAGGGACGGATGTGATCGGGAGACCCGTGAAGTTCTGCAGCGCTGTGCAGATCGCAGAGCCGTGCGTTTTATGTCCAGGGGCAGGACCAGCACATGCGAACGGAGGCAACTCCAAACCAGTTGCTTTTTCCTTGCTTGGACCAGAATCCGCTCCCGCCACCCCTCACCTCCCTCCCCGTCGCTCGTCTTTTAAACCGCACTCGGAACAGAGGTAGGGAAGGCGCCGGGGGGCCTCTTCGCTCGACACGGGAGGGGGGCAAGTCCAGCGCCTCAGCGGCTTCCTCCAACTTTTCCCGGCTCCCGCTCCTCTTCGGGGGCGAGTCCCCAAACGGCGCGGCTCACGAGGGGGATGTTCCGGACCAACCGCCTGCTTAGGAGATCTCTTGGCGCGCCCTCGCCGCCTGTCCGGGTCCGGCCCCGGCCCTCCGCTGACAGGGAAGCCCCTTCGGAAGGAACGGGCGAGGCTTAGCCTCGGGGCGGCCCAGCTGTTGGGGAGTGGCGGCGGCGGCGGCGGCGGCGACCTGATAGTGGCCTGCTTTTTCCCCGACCTTCGGCGCCTTCCTCGGGTTTCTCGGAAGAGGCGCCCTCCCGCGTTTCCATTTTCCTCGGGGAAGCGTTTCTCCTCCGCTCCTTCCTCAACGTCCTTCCCGCTCAGCGGCCGCTCCGAGATCTCCGAGCGACGACGGACAGGCCCGCGCGGACATGGCGCCAGTCCCGACGCCTGCCCGGCAGCGCTCGGGCCGAGGGTCCGCTCGCGGCAGGATCGGGGGCGGGGCGCGGCGCGGCGCGCGTGACTCCGCTCGCCCGAGAAAACGAGGCGGCCTCTTGGTTCCCCCGCTCCCCGGGGGGCTGGGCCGCTTCCCCCTCTCCCGGCAACGCCGTGGGCAGCGCTGTGCTTCGGCGCCCCGCAAGAGGGCCGGGGAAGACGCCGGCGGGAAGGCGGAACAAGCTGCCTCCTTCCCCGCTCCCCTCTCCCTCCCCCACTCCTCACTCGGGCTGTGCTGGGTTTCTAGGGACTTTCCAGCCGAATTCTCTCGCCCGCCCAGTTTCCGCCTGCCCTTCTCTCGGCGGCGGCGGTTCGAGGCTGCGCTTGGTTTTTTCTTGTCCTCCCTCCCTTCCTCCCCTCCTTCCTTCCTTCCTTACTCCCTTTCTCTCTTTTGAGAGTTCCTTCGCCTCTTTTGCCTCTGCCGAAGAAGCGGACTCCGTGATTGTCAGTCGGGTTCCTCATGGATGGCGAAGGCTACCCCGCGGTGAGTCCTCCGTTGCCTCAGAGTTCCCCCTCCGGCTGGAAGCCGGGCCTTCTCCCGGACGAGGTTCAGGCTCGGCCTGCCCTCGGGTGTGCGGTCCCGAGTTCGGGAGACCGCATTCCCTCCTTGGAGGATGGGCTTCGGGAGGATTAAAAACCAAAAGCGGCCCTCGCCGCGTTTGTTGGGCCCAAGACAGCAGACGCGCCTTCCGCGGAGCGGACCGGGTGCCAGCAAAAACAAGGCGGCGGGGCTCGGTCCTCTGCGGTGCAACTTACTACCGACTTAAAAAATGTCCGATTCTGTGCGTGAAATGAGGTGAGGTCTAAGTAATGATGGGGGGGCACCTTGCGTGAGAGCGAACGCCCGCCCGCTGCTTTCCCCCCGACGACTTATTGCAGACGGTGGAGATCTCATTCTCGTATTTGCCTCTTTCCAGAGGAGGAGCACGTCCTGAGAAGCTTGCCTAATATTCATACTTAGGTATTTATTGGATTTTGGGGTTCCTCGACTCCAAAGAGCATAGGTGGTGTGCAGGGTTTAAAGTTTATCTGAATTGTAGTCTGTCTTCACAGGCGGTAGAGGGTCGGATGGGAACTTGCTTTGCTGTCAAGATGCTCAAAAAACAGCCTCGATAAGCTGCTTTTTATTCTCAGTGTTTTCATTGGGTTGTCATTAGTAGTAGAAACTTGAATGCAGTTGTCATTCCTACTGATTGTCTACGCTGCCTAGAATGATGTGTTAATGGTTTCAGTCATCTGGGAGTTAAGGCTTCCTTTCTTCTTGATCCTTTTCTGTATGCATGCAGTGCTTAGATGGGATAGACTATGACGATTTTCAGTTTGGAGCGCATTTGATTGAGCAGAAAGAGTTGCTCATGGAGACAGGTAAGGAACTTTTTTGGTAAGTTTTGTCTTCTGAGGGATGTGGAAGGAGCCGATTTTCTGTGGCTCTCATGTATTTTGTTAATAATGTTCTTCTTAAACTATACTGCATGTGTTTGCCTGTGAATTTAATACTGGAATACTCTGAAAAGCTATCTTCTTGTTTGTTTTACCAGTTGAAGGCCCATTTCTCACAATAATCGAACAGCCAAAACAGGTAAGGATTTTCTAAGGATGCTGGGTTCCCAACTATACCAGTAGGAGAGAATATACGGGTAGTCCTAGGCTTACAACTGGTCACTTAGCGACTATTTGAAGTTATGGCGGACTCCCCAAAGCTACTTATGACTTGGTTCCAAAGTTAAGGCCACTACAGCACCCCTGCAGTTTTTTGCCCTTAAAATTGATTTCAGGACATTGCAGTGAGCCACTCATCCCCCATCAGTGGGTCTCCCTAGGCCTTGCGACTGCTTCCCATCCCACTGGGCCCCACACCCTCCTCTTCACTTACCTTTTGAAGATCTACCCAGAAGTAGCTGCCACTTTCAGAGCACCCACAATTCAATTTCTAGCTGCCTAGAAAATGGCAGCTGCTTCTGGGATTGTGCCACACTGGTCAGCAATGGAGCAGCCTGCCCTCCTTTCTAAATCAAGCTCCACAGATCTTCAATAGGTAGGTGATGCAGAATGAGGAGAGTGTAGAGCCCAGTGGAGGGGCAACAGGCCCAAAGCTTATGGGGACCCCGAGGGGTGGAAAGTGGAGCATGGCATGCTTCAGGATGGGGGAGGCTTTGGGAAGCCCAGGGCAGGGCCTATGTTAGGCCTCCCAGGACCTCCCCAGGACGCCTGAGGTACCTGTGTGTCGCTTAACAACCACACGTTCATTTACCAACTGCATGGAAAGAACAGGGATTAAGGGGGTTATAAGTAAGATGATCACATGCGTGCTTCACTAACAGCTGTCATGACTTCTGACCATAATGGGCAGGCTCCATTATGGTTGTGAGTCAAGGACTACTTGTGTGTAGCTCAGGGTTGAACTGGTGCTTTCTGAGCTTGGCTGTTTGTTTGCAGATGTTTTGTAACCAGACTAGGTAATATCTCAGTGCACGAAATGTCCACAGTTCCCCAGTATATCCTGTTCAAGGCAAACATTTTCCTAGTAGTTTGTTTTTTTCTGGTGGAATGGTTTGCTTTATCATTTTTGGCAGCGAGGTTTCCGGTTCCGTTATGGCTGTGAAGGGCCCTCACATGGTGGGCTGCCTGGAGCATCTAGTGAGAAGGGGCACAAGACCTATCCCACTGTCAAGGTAAGCTTCATATTTATTTACCATATGTTATGTAGAAATCTCAAAAAATAAATTGGTAATCTGCATTGCCTTTTCTGTCTTTAAAAATCTTAGAATAGTTTTTAGTAGTCATATTATTTGGTATACATGTTGTTTGGACTTTTTGATTAATTAAGACATAGGGAAGAGGGTCAGTAAAGTCATTATTTTTATTGCCCATTTCAACACTTTAAGTTTTCATAGCGTTATGCCTGGTTGTTCTAGACAAAAAAAAGAAAATTCTGATTTGGCTACATTTCTGTACTAAGCTCTGCTTAATCATATGGACAGAGGGAGCCCAGGAATAAAAAGGAACAGAGAAAGTTGGCAAATTAAGGTTAATTACAGAATAAGATTTGTGAAAGACAGTAGAGAGTAGTAAGAATTTAAGCAAAAGACTCTAACAACCCTAATAAATATCTTGTTTGCCCACTTCCACATCTTAGTATAATTTGAAACCCTGATATTATGGTATATTTTATACTTCTTTATGGAAGGCATTTAAAAACCTTCTTGGAGCCTGCACCTTGTATTCAGAATTCTAAGTGAATTTTAAAGTGTTGAATTAATTTGGACCATTTGATGTGGGATCTAAATACTAATATTAAGTTATAATTTTTTAAACTCAAATTATGATAATTAAAAAAAATGTATTCCAATTTGCGTTGTTTGGGCCAGAAATTGCCTCAAAACTAACTGCACGGAGTGAAACAATTGTATATAAAAGAAGCTTTAAAATTCTGGCTCAAATGTAATTGTATGTTAGGTTATGCTAAAACCAAGAAAATTGCATTCTAATTTACTGCAGTGTATGGACTTTATCAAAATGGAAAAGCCACATACTTCTGTGCATAACTCATTTTATTTTCACTTAATGTGAGCTGATAAACAAGCCAAATAAACCAGGATGTTTATTGTACTCAAACAAGCCAGTATTTATCAGTCAGAATAACTGTGTTTAAAACTAGCTTTGCGTGTTTTGAGGTACACTAAATCAGAGTTTGGGAATTGGTGATCTCATTGTGCTATTTTTATCTCTTTGTTTACATCTTATAGTACACAAAGGCAAAAGCATGAGTATGTTGCTTGTTCATATTATGAACTGCCCAGAGTGTCTTTGGATATGAGATGAGTGGCATATAGATTTAATAAATAAATGAAAAAAATAATAAGGCTTAGTAAGCTAAGATTCATGTCTGTTTGCTGTATTACAGTCAATAGTATCATACAGTCTGAATTGCTATTAGTGGTTATAGCAATCAGCACTAATTATAAACAATGTTCCAAAACTGGCTTTTGTTTCTAGCCATTTTTAAGTCTATTTGTGTTAATGAAACTTGTTATTTTATATTTAATCAGAACCAGAAATGAAAGCTTCCAGGCTCTTTAAGCAGTGCCAGAGGAAAGCATATAATGAGTATAAATCCAGCGTAAATTACATATTGGTATATTTCCATAGACATTTAAAGAAAGGATTTTTCATAGAAAGATGGTCTTTATGGAAGTACCCCCTTAATGTCATGTTGTATACTTTTATTGGCAGATCTCTAATTACATTGGATTGGCTAGGATAGAGGTAGATTTGGTGACTCACACTGACCCTCCACAAGTACATGCACACAGTCTTGTGGGAAAGCAGTGTAATGAAGCTGGCAACTGCATTGTGATGGTGGGCCCAAAGGACATGACTGCACAGTATGTATGACTCACTGATGGAGGAATAATGGTGGGGTTCAAAAGGCAAGACTTATTTTATTATGGTGTATTTCTTTTTCATAGTTAGATTGAGCAAAATGGGTTGCAACATCTTCTTATCTAATGAAACGTGAAGCTTCCTGCCATTTGTCCTGGCAGGGAAAATTCAGCACAAATGAATAATTCCATTGTGGAAAACCTTGTGTTTTCCTTGTCTGAGAAGGCATGATGGCTGCAGAGAAACCATACAGCATGCAGACTTGTGCTATATATTGAAATACATGTTTTCCAAGGGCAAGCTTTAATAGTTGGGCATTCTCTCTTTTAAGCCTCAGTCATTTACACCATCCATCCAGATTGAGCAGGTAGTGGTTTAGTGACTGTCCTGTTTAATGGTTGTTTGCAATTACAGTGGTGATGAAAAAGTAACTTTATGACCAGTCCTCATTCTGCTTTACAGATTTGTAAAGCAAAGAAAAGCTGAAATAAGATAAGCACAAATGCAGTTTCACTTAGCGATCATTTCACTTAGTATCCAAATTGCTGGTCCCAATTGTAGTCACTAAATGAGGACTATCTGTATATTATAGAATGTGAAAAGAATACTTTCTCAGCAGAAAATTAAATGTGTAGTTTTAATTTATATTTTACTTTTATTATTATTTATTTTTAGATACTTAAGAACTGAATCAAGGAAAAAAGCAGAAAAAAGAGAGGTTTTACACATTGTAAAAATTAGCTAGGAATTTACAGAATGTTAAAAATACTTTTATTTCATTAGTAATGTTAAAGCAGTTTATTAAATTACCATATCCGTTTGTCAATTTAAAATATTGAATAATGTTGAATCAGATATTAATAGAAAAATAATTTATTATATAAATATAAAATAAATCTCAAATTATTATTAACAAAAGCAGCCACAGTAATCATCATCAAATTAACAGGACTTTCTAGCGAATCTGACACTGCAGTTAATTTTATGATCAGTGGGACAGAGCATGTTTTAGAATCTCATTTTAAGAGAAATCCCAATTTTGGATGTTACAGAATGTTATGTCCAGAATCTGCAAGTAATTTGCAAGGTCAAGTTAGTATCAGATTTATTTTTTAATATGAGGTTATTTTTGATTCTGAGGGTATATCACCAGCACTTGGTCTGCCATCCTCTAATGAAAAGATTGAATGTAATTTCCAGTGGAAAGCCTAAACTGCAGCTGCTAACATATATAAAGTTAACTTTGTAGAAATATAAAGCTAAATGATATTTCGCAGAAAAACAGATGGCAGGGGAAAAAAGTCAGTATTTGAAATCTGTTTCATTGTAAGGTGAATCATTTTTCTGAATTGCTGGGTTTTGTGGTATTTCTGTAGATATGATTAAATCTGATTACTTTATTTCCAGCAGAAATATGTAGCAGTAATTTTTCTTTTTCTTTTCCCTGGAAAATGAGCTTAAAATATTCTGGATTTTTAAAAACTATTTAACCCTTGTACTCTCATAAGATACAAATCAAATATGCAGATTTCTTCTGGCTTTGATATGCTCTCTTGGGTGTTTTGCATAACACATATATTCCCAGAGACTTTTTTATGGTGGCTGAAAGACTATTGTGAGAGAGTTTCTCTTTTAAACAGTATAAATTGGGTGATAAATACAAACCCCATCTTTAGAAAGACATGCATGATTTTCTGCACCTGAAGAGAAGGAATATTTTAGTGTAGATGGTCTAATTTCCTACAATTTCTGGAGCTATAGCTGCTATTAAAATATCATTAAAAAGCAAATAAAGCTACCAGTATAAAGTTTGGTCATTATAACAACAACAATAACAAAAAACAATTGAAAAAGATGCAGAAAAAGACAGTCAAAAATATTAGGAAGCTTGTAGCTCCTCTTTGAACAAAGGCTACTGTGCTTTGAACCTTTTAACTTTGAATAAAAACATGCCAAAGATACTTTCAATTACTCCTAATGATTATCCCTGTCCGAATTTTCAAGCCCCTGATCACTCACTGAAATGAAATAAGGAGAGATCAATAAAAATAAGTTTTTAATAGTCCAGAGTTAAATTATGGAATCACCCACATAGTTTTAAAGAGATGGGACAGATTCATGGAGTATTGGGCTTTATTGCTGTCCCATCAGTGCTTTTTAGCTCCCCAGTACCTTTGGTTGGCTACTGTATGATATACATGTTTCCCATCAATAGCAGTATAAACTCTGCTTTTTAAGTGTTTGGTGATTTGCCTTGTTTTTTAACTTGCTCATCTCAGTACTAGTGCCTGGAATTTGAGCAGGTTGCTGCCCATGTACACATGAATGTTACTGTAGTAGAGAATAATTTGTCTTTTATTAGATTTAATAATCTAGGTGTGCTCCATGTGACTAAGAAAAACATGATGGAGGTCATCAAGGACAAACTGCAGAAGCAGAAGATGCGAAATAGACTGCAGCCTTTTACAGGTAATTTTGAACAGAAAAGAAAAGCATGGAGAAAATGGAGCGTATATATGTTTTTCTTTCACTTTTACCCTCATACCCTTGATAGAATGGGTCTTATATTATAAGCAGTTATGGGCAAAGTGAGACTATGTATATGTTTATTTATTCTTCACTTGTTACCAGACCCTTATTGGACATTGCATGAAATAAAAACATTTAACATGAAACATTTTACCTATTAGATGTTCTTCACAAGTTCTTGTATACACATACATACATACATACTTGCATACACATTCTATAGGATGACTTGATCATTATGATTTTATTATACATGTTTAAAAAGAAACCGAGTATTCCTTGAGCAGAAACGGGTGATATCAGTTGCTTTACTAATATGAATGATACATACATTTGAGAGAAGGTTGTTTTACTCAGGAAGTTTGGTTTCTACATGTGGGTTTGAAGCCTTGGATACCTAATGCACCCAATACATGAAATGAAGATTGAAATTAGCTAAGGAAAAACACTGAAAGTAAAGCACAGAACAGAACTGGAGATAAAAAGAAAATGGCATGTTAGAGCTTAGTCCCAGCAACTACAGTCATGTAAAAAAGAAGGTACACCCTCTTTGAGTTTTATGGTTTTACCATATCAGGACATAGTAAAATCATCTGGTCCTTAGCAGTTCTTAAAAGAAGGTCAATACAACCTCAGATGAATAACAACATGTGACATATTATACCATATCATCATTTATTTTACAAAAAGAATGCCAAAATGGAGAAGCCATGTGTGAAAAAGTAAGTACACCTTATGATGCAATAGTTTGTAGAACCACCTTTAGCTACGTATACTTAACTTGAAGTAATTGTTTTCTGTATGACTTTATCAGTCTCTTACATTGTTGAGGAATTTTGGCCATTCTTCTTTACAACATTGCTTCAGTACATTGAGGTTTGCGGGCATTTGTTTATGCACAGCTCTCTTGAGGTCCCACCACAGCATTTAAATCAGGTTGAGGTCTGGAGTTTGACTGGGCCACTGCAACACTTGATTTGTTTTTTTTTTCAGCCGTTCTGTTGTAGATTTGCTGTTGTGCTTGGGATCATTGTCCTGTTGCATGACCCAATGTCAGCCAAGCTTTAGTTGTTGGACAGATGGCTTCACATTTGACTCTAGAACACTTTGGTATCTAGAGGAGTTCATAGACAATGACTGCAAGGTGCACAGGTCCTGTGGCTGCAAAACAAGCCCAAATCATCACCCCTTTGTGCTATTTTGTCACTGACACTGTTTTGGCCAAACTTGCACTGCATTATGGCCAAACATCTCCACTTTGGTCTCATCTGTTTCAGAAGTCTTCTGATTGCAACTTTGCAAACCTAAGCAGTGCTGCCATGTTCTTTTTAGAGAGAAGAGGCTTTCTCCTGACCAACCCTTCTAAACAAACGATACTTGTTCAATCTTTTTCTCATTGTACTGTCATGAACTTTAACATTTAACATGCTAATTGAGGCTTGTAGATTCAGAGATGGAGCTCTTGGATTTTTTGCAATTTCTCTGAGCATTGCACGGTCTGACGTTGGGGTGAATTTGCTGAGATGTCCACTTTGGGAAGATTGGCAGCTGTCTTGAATGTTTCCCACTTGTGAATAATTTTCCTCACTGTAGAGTGATGGACTTTAAATTGTTTGGAAATGGCCTTTAACCCTTCTCACACTGATGGGAAGCAACAGTTCCTTCTCTAAGATCATTGCTGATGTCTTTACTCTTTGGCATTCTGTTAACATGCACCTCAGTGCTGAAGCTTCTGAAACTTAGGCTTTTAGAGAGGTAGTCACATTTCCTGATGATCAATTGATCAAAGGCACTTGATTAGCAGCACCTGGCTGTTACTTAATCTCTTCATGCATATGGAAGCAGTAAGAGTGTACTTAGGTTTTCACACATGGCTTCTCCATTTTGGCTTTATTTTTGTAAAATAAATGATGACATGGTGTAATATGTCATGTGTTGTTCTTTATCTGAGGTTGTATTGACCTACTTTTAGGAACTTTTTAGGGACTAGATGATTTTTTCAATGTCCTGATACATAAAACCATAGAACTCAAAAAGGGTGTTCTTCTTTCACGTGACTCTAGTTGCTAGGAGTAAGCTCTAACATGCCATTTTCTTTTTCACATGACTGTATTTCTAATGCCCAAACTGATAGAGTGATCATTGAGGTTTTGTAAAATGAATTTTTTTTCATGAGTTTATCCTCTAATCAGAAATAGTAACTATATTTCAGAGCAAAGCATTTCTCCTTGAAATCTTCAAGGAACTTGAAGAAGTTCCTTATCTTAGAAGTTGAACTTATCTTCAGCTGGGGATCTTACTGCATACTTATTTTGCACGAGGCTTGAAAAAGCCCTTTGAATACTTAAAAAATTAATTTTGAATTTTTATCAGGAGCAGAAATCTACTTAAAAATGTAGTAAAAAAATTGTAGATTATATTCAAATTGAAATAGTTCTCTAACAGTTCTATATTATATGGGGAAGAAGTATGAATGTTAGTTTGCTAATTGTTGAAAAATGCTCATTAGAGATTGGGAGAATTGGAAGAATGTAAATATTTAGATTAATGTTTTAAACATTCAAATGCACATTTTATGTGTTAGTTTAGTATCTAAAGGACTTTTGTTTTGGTTTGGGATGCTGGACTGTTTGTCAGATTTATAACTTATCATGTATTTTAGCAGAATCTGAACAAGAGTTGATTGAGCAAGAAGCAAAAGAGTTGAAGAAGACAATGGATCTCAGTATTGTTCGTTTACGCTTCAGTGCCTACCTGCGTGATAGTAATGGAAACTTCAGCTTAGCATTAAAGCCTGTTATTTCTGATCCCATTCATGATAGCAGTGAGTCTAACATTTGAACCATAGCCATGTTTGATATGATTTAGGAGTGTCTAATATACTGTATATCTGAAAGAGGCCTAGATTTGAGACTTGGCAGAAATAATTGGACAAGATTCAAGTATATTTGTGAGTGCTTTCCAGGATACATGTATTTTACAAGCTTACTATAATGCTGGTGTAAAAAGTTGACAAAAAAATCTTGGCATATTTCCAAATTGTGATGATTCTTTTTAATCTGCCCATGAAGAGAAAAGGCCTAATATTAACATATATTTATGAAGATGGAGTTTGCCGTCCTTCTTATTTGGCTCTAACCCATTGGTGGATTGTCCATGAATATTGTAGATATTCTCCCCTACTGCCCCACCTGACATGGGGGCTTATGGGTTAAATGCAGCCCCATTTTTGTGATTTCTGGAGGCTCCCATTTCATATTTCCATATTTTTGGCAGCAAAATAGTTCAATGTTTTTTTTGACAATTTAAGATATAAAATACATGTTATAACTTCCAGAAACCATTTTCAAAATCCCCAGATTCCTAAAAAATAGAGCAAGAGCTTTCAGACATGCCCAGTAATATCACTGATATGACTCTAAAGCTTTCAAATAGCAATGTAGGTAAGTCCCTAGTTAAGGAAAATAATTGGGATTGGAACTCCATTGCTAAGTGACACAATCATAAAATGCAATGAGAAGCAATAGGATATCTTCATTTGGAAAAAAGAGTGTGCTTTGTAGTTTCTGTTTTTCCAGTCAGGTACTATGGTGTTTCTATCATCTTTGCCTTTTGACAAAATCTTTGCCTTCTAGCAAATTAAAACTATGGTGGCTTCCCTTTTTCTGCTTTTTGAATCAGGTATATTTGCAAGGCAGATCATCTTGTATCTGTCCTTCTGAGTGGCCATATCTGCAGATACATAGTCGGAGAGGTCCATGCCTAGAATTAATATAATCTCAGATATAAAAAGTTCTTAATTTGTTCCTTCTCTTTGAAGGAGAATTCGTAAGCTGGAGAATAAATAATGCCATAAATGATGGATTGTGACCATAAATCTTTTTTCTTCCAGACCTTAAACAAAAGTTCCTCTACAATGACCTTCATGTCAGAGATCTGAGAGAAGAGTTCAGATTTTTTAATGTTTTATTTTTAAAATTCTTGGAATCAGTAGGATTATTTTTTGCTTCTGTAGAGCCTGCCACAAAATGATATACTGTATAGCACTTTCTTGTAATGTTCTATATTTTTCACTATTTAAGGTTAGCCAAAATTATATAAAACTTTTTGAGATTCTCTCATCTAGCGTGTTTTCATATTTGTACAGTTGTTCCAGAAACAATTTTATACATCTCTAATTTTTTTTTATTCTACAGAGTCTCCTGGAGCTTCGAACCTAAAAATATCTCGGATGGATAAGACTGCAGGTTCAGTGCGAGGTGGAGATGAAGTATATTTGCTGTGTGATAAAGTACAGAAAGGTAAATAGTGCTTTCATATTTTCATTTATTTATTAAAAATGTGCTTTCAAACTCCTGGATGGGTAGGAGCTGGAGGCAAGTGATGGGAGCTCATCCCATCATGCAGAGCTGTGGATTGAACCAGAGTGCTGGCCATCTCTGGTCAGTACAACTGGCATACTAAGCCGCTGCTCCACCGCACCTCCATTAGTTACTTTCATGCTTATTTTAGCAACATTAAACAAACAGGTACAAAATATTATTTTTTAGAAACACATGCATTTGACTGTTTTTGTCCTTAAGAATGAAATCCATTTCCAAAATATATCAGACTTCAATAAAATAATGTTTAATAGAATTGGGGATTGCACCCCCTCTTTCCAGATTTTGTGCCTTTTTTTCAGAGCAGTTTATCTGGGTCTGGAATAGTAATTAGCATGAACCAATTGCCTACTTTTTATTAACAAGC
>JANHZU010010609.1:0-10856 GCA_032468055.1 Acrochordus granulatus | reverse complement strand
AGACCCAATGGTTGTTTTAAGTGAGCTGATGTCAGGCTCCAAAAACCAAGAGAGACATGTTGTGATTCTTCCAAGCAGAATCAGAGTGTTAACATCTCTAAACAGTGTGTTAACATCCTCTAAAGCATATAGTCTGGGAACTATTAGGGAGGAGCTGTCTTCACCCTCTTTCTCATACAAACTATTTGAACTGAGTTGTCCCTTGCTCCTCCAGAATTCTACTTCCTCCTGGGAGTCCAGAATACATTCATTCACAGTCAGATTTGGGCTGCAGCAATATAATGCACTACATGGCTTGATCCTAAGTTACTTTCAGGACAATATTCTTCCATCAGAATCAATCAAGCTAATTTAGTCTACTCATGAGAAGTTACTGATATTTTTTGCACTTTAGGGAGCCTCTCAGTAGACTTCTAGTTGGTCTCACTTGGATTGCCTTTCAGAAGTAGCTGAAAGTAGAGTTTTTCCAGAAGGTGTTTGAGCTACAACACTTGTCAGTTGGGCTACAGTCTGGCTTTGTTATTTAATTGGTTTAATAAACAAATGTCTGTTTTTATTAATTGGCTGGGAGATTTTTAATTTTGTGCTTTTACTGTATACAGTTTATTGTGTATTTTATCTTGAAAACTAGTATTTCAGGATTGTAGTGGTGTGTAAATGTAATAAAGAAACAAAAATATCTTTATTATGGTCTGTTAAGTAAATTCACAGGTACTTAATCAGTTTAACAATGATATTAAACCCATGATACAATGCAGTTTTTCCTCCTCAAATAAATTCTGTGTAATCATTTTGCATTTTTTTAATCCCACATCCTGATAACAAACCATATTGCTGTAAATGTTTCATTATTGATTCTAAAGCCTTCTGACTATGAGTAACTTTAAGTACAGTATTATCAACAAATAGTTTTAACGTATGTTTTTGATTTACTTTATGTTCTTGATTAATTTATGTTATCTTGTCCTTTCTTTCTTGCCAATGGATCTAATGTTAAGAAAGGAAGGAAGGAAGAAAGGAAGGAAGGAAGGAAGGAAGGAAGGAAGGAAGGAAGGAAGGAAGGAAGGAAGGAAGGAACCTGAGATAGCATTTTTGCATTGCCATCTGATTTCTGAAAATCTGACCCTGAAAAGGAAAGAAAAAAATATTAAAATAATCAAACAATAAACTTCACTATTAAATAGGAAGGAATGATGGTTTCAATTAGAGTCCAACAATTTCTCCCAACAACATCCACAGCTTCATTATTTCTGTTACAAATATGGACGGTTGATTTGCAAACCAGCATTGTTTATCTCTCCTTAAGCTACAGATGAGAGATATCACCTACTCTGCATGCAGTGAGTCCTGGTATGTGAAAGCCAGTTTGTTGCAGTGGTTAAAGCACAAGGCTAGAATCTAGGAGACTGTGAGTTCTTGTCTCTCCTGAGGCCCAAAGCCAGTTGGATGTCCTTGAGCCAGTCATTCTCTCTCAGCCCAAGGAAGCAGGCAATGGCAAGCCACTTCTGAAATCTTGCAAGAAAACTGTTGCCAGGAGTCAGTGATGACTCAAAGACACGTCCACACAAACACACAAATCCTGGTATAAGATCAAGGAACCCTCAAACAGGAAGAGATATACATCTGATCATTGCTACAATCCAAATAAAAACTCTCCTGACAGAGTCTCGGCCTCAGTTCACATACATCTAGTGAACGATTGAGGACCAAGTACAGCAAATTTAATCAGAAATCACAAATCGGTTTTTCAAACTTAGCAACTTTAAGATGGGTGGCTCCAAAATTGCTGGCTGAGGGATTCTGGGAGTTGACATCCATACATCTTAAAGTTACTGAGTTTTTTTTTCTCCAAGATGCCACTGTGAATGGCAGCCTCTGTAAAGCTCTTGCGCATTCTACCTTTCTCTGCAATTCTTTGAGGATTATGTACACAGGAGAAGAACTTCCACATATCAGACAACTCGCTAAGAGGATCTTCGTTCCCCATGTCTTTGGTGATGTAAACAGATATGCAGAAATATTGATGGGAAATTGCAGCAATCACAGAAAGAGATGAAGAGATCAGTGTGCGTATGAAAGACAAACAAATTAAAAGAGACAAAGAGAAGAGAGGTGAGTAGTTATGCATTCCTTTGCAGCAACCTCGGAAAGAGGAGAAAAGGGAAGAGGAAAGGGGAGATTATCCTAGAGGCAACTAACATAAAGAGATCAAAGAAGAGAAGAGGAAGGAGGGGAGGCCTTAGTCAAATTGAGGAAAAGAGGATTCTCCCAGAATCTCTTCATCTCTCCCAGCCATACATCTTACAAATCTGAATTCTATAATTAATAAATAGATGAATTATTCTCATTAGCCAAAGAAATAGAGATTTTTCAAGTTCTCCAGCCCTCTGCTTCAAGGAAATCTGGCTAAATGAAAGTGTTTTGAACACAGCAATATACATCCCATGCTTTCAAATTTACACATTGAAAAAGGGGGGGTAGCATCTGTTTTTATCTCAATAAGCAATGAAGCAGAGACAACACAGTGCTAGATAAAATCTGCACTATAGATTTGGAAGTACTATCCATAAATTGTTGACCATACTATGCACTCAGGGATTTGCGTCTCTTATCCTATTTGAAGTATATATCCACCCACAAGTTTCTATTGATGGAGCACTCCAGAACTTAACTGATCTTATAAATCACACAGAACAGAAATATCCAAACTCTTTACTTATAATCTTAGAAGATTCTAATAGAGCAAATCTCACCCATAAACTGCCTAGATATAAACAGCATGTCAACTGCCCCACTAGAGACAAAAATATACTGGACCATTGCTATATCACAATAAAAAATGTATATCAATCGTTATTCGTGCAGTAAAATCAGACCATGGCATGGTCCACCTCATCTCCACCTGTAGGCATAAATTTAAAACTGCAAAGCCTATAATCAAAACTGTGAAGAAATGGTCTGAGGAGGCAGAACTAAAACTGCAGGCATGCTTTGATTGTACAGATTGATCTCTCTTTGAAACTGCCTGAGCAAACTTGGATGAACTTACCAATATGGTAACTTTATACATCAGGTTTTGCAAAGACATATGTGTGTCTACCACAACTTTTCACTCATACAACAAATCCTGGTTCACAGGGAAACTCAATCAACTTAATTGTGACAAACAAGAAGCCTACAAGATAGGGAATAGGATACTGTATAACCAGGCCAGAAATACACTGACAGAAGAAATCAGAATAGCAAAAAAGAACTACTCTGAAAAGTTTAAAAATAATTTTCAGGAAATGATTCTGCTTACATGTGGAGAAGCCTACAGAATATCACTGCTACTTCACCCTCTGTTGAGGAAAGCCATCAACTAGCAGGAGACCTAAACGTTTTCTACTGGAGGTTTGAACAACCACCACTATTATCTAATTTTAATAACTCCACTGGGTACAGATGGGAAATTAACCACATTAAGAACGGATATTTCTTCTACAACCACATCCACACCTCCTTCTTGGCTCTCCTTCCCTCCTGGGCCCTGATCCCCTCTGGGACCCCCACCTCTTGTGATTCTGGGAAAAAAAGTATGAAGTCACCTTCAAAAACAAACTATCAGGAAAGCACCTGGATCCCTTCCTGCCTGAAAATCTATGCAGCACAACTGGTCCCCGTCTTCACAAGAATCTTCAACAGGTCACTAGAGCTGTGCTATGTCCCTTCATCCTTTAAACAATCTACCATCATCCCCATTCCTAAGAAAGCCTCCATCAGTGGGCTAAATGGCTACAGACCCATCTCATTAACATCAGTAGTCCAATCTAGATGCCTGTTTTTTAAACTTTGTTGCGATGCAATTACCCTGGACGAGTGAGAGTCTTCACAGACATCAGTAGTCATGAAGACCTTTGAAAAACTAGTGCTGACCTATCTGAAAACCATCACAGATCCATTGCTGAATCCTCTGCAGTTTGCCTATCAAGCAAACAGGTCAGCATATGATGCTGTCAATACGTTATTGCAATACCTGGACTGCCCAAGGACTAATGCATGGGTTCTTTTTGTGGACTTCAGCTCAGCATTTAACACCATCATTCCAGAAATCCTTTACCACAAACTGACCCAGCTCATTGTGTTTGCCCATATCTGTAAGTGGATAACCAGCTTTCTGACAGATAGGAAGCAACAGGTGAGGTTAGGGAAAATTACATCCAGCACTGCTGCTTCTCAGGTTTGTGTGCCTCTCCACTACTTTTCCCCCTCTTCACAAATGATTGCATCTCTAGTGACTGTCAAAATTTGGAAGTTTGTGGATGACACAACAATCACTGGACTCATCAAAGATGGTGATGAATCTGTGTACAGAAGGGAAATTGAACAACTGGCCCTGTGATGCAGTCAAAACAACTTAGAGCTGAATACACTCAAATGTGTAGGAATTACAGTGGATTTTAGAAAGAGACCTACTAGCTTATCCCCCCTTACCATACTCAGCAACACAGTATCAGTAGTATAGTCCTTTAAGTTTCTTAGCTCTATAATCTTCCAAGACTTAAAATGGGCAGCACTATGATTAAGAAGGCGCATCAGAGGGTTTAATTCCAACATCAGGTCAAGAAGTTCAACCTACCTCAAGAGCTGCTGATACAGTTCTACAAAGGAATTATTGAGTCTGTCTTTGTATATCTATTACTGCCTGGTTCAGTGCAGCAACTATGCAGGATAGGTACAGATTTCAACATATAGTCAAGAGTGCAGAAAGGATACTTTTAACTAACCTGTCCCCCATAAAAAAGACTTGTAAAATGAGAAGGTCAAGAAAAGGGTGGAGAAGTTATCTGCAGGCTCCTCTCACCCCTGATACAACTTGTCTGAACCTCTCTCCATCTGGTAGGGAATACAGGGTGCTGCATACCAAAACTAACAGACACAAGAACAGCTTTTCCCCCATGCCATCATTCAAATGAATACTTGACTCATGCCTCAGCAGGTGGTATAGTCTTCCCTTGAAAAAAAAGGTGGTGCATAGAAAAGTTTGTATGATAATACTAGGATGAACTAACACCGACAAGATGCTTTGCACTCTTTGCGACCAGTTAGATAGAAGGTAGAGAATTCTAATTAACTGAGAAGTTCTGTCTAATGTGTACACATACCTAGTAATGCCACACTTTATAACACTTCCTTCTATTGACTGCACACTTACTGAATAACTAACATTGCATTATCATATACTGTTGTTTATTGTTGTTACATGTATACTGAGAGCTGCTGTATCAGAGTCAAATTCCTTGCATATCTTTATTGCTTGACCAATAAAATATCTGAGAAGCTGAGTATTGTGGAATGTCAGGTGAATAACTAAATATTAGAAAAATTCTTCTACACTCTAAAGCTGTTGAAACCTGATGGGAATTTTCTACAAGGAACTTTGCATTTTCTTTGAAGAAAAATACTTTTGGGTTAGTGGAAATTTGAAGAAGGCCAGAGTGGTGGCAGTGTTAATTCAGAAGTCTTCAAACTTTACAGTGGAATATGAAATTTTGGAAATAGATTAGTTTCATATAATTTTGATAGTTAATAATGGAGACAGTTGGATGACATGTATATATTTCTCTGATCCAAATGGAAATCAGATATTTTGCAGCTATTTTGCAATTTTTTGGTTTACAGATGGACTGGATACTGTAGCTTGGATTTTAATTAATTTTATTTCTTTTTATTTATTCTTCGTTATAGCAGTGGGTCATAATAACATTTAAAAACAAAAATGGCCTTGGAATGCCTCTATTCGAATTTGTGGGAATTTAATTGAATTGAGATATGAGACAAAAAACAGGATTATACTTGTTTATCTACTCCATCTGACACACTTCTTTATTTGAACTATTTTTTAATATCTTGGTCTATGATTAATTTAGTTGGGAAAAAGAATTAAATTGATCTAATCACAAGATTTATGTCCGTGGTTGCTGAAAACCAACATTCACTTGATGGCACATAATCAATAATCAATGCCTTTGACTATATATTTATATACAAATTAGGATTGCAGCATTGCTAATGACCCTTTATATATGTACAGACACAGATATATATACATACAGACAGACATACATACATATATATATATATACACACATAGATACATACATAGATATACATAGATATACATATATATATATAGAGAGAGAGAGAGAGTGTAATGGTAGATTAGAAATATCAAGATTAGCCTGATTGGTAAAAATAATCGCATGAACAATAGTTTATGTTTGTTGAAAAATTAAATGCATGATGTTTATTATTTATTTGTTCAAACTGTACATGTTCATTTACAGGAATTCAGGAAAGGTTATTTCTCCAGGCCTTTTGGCCAGGGAATTTTTTAAAATTTATTTACTTATCAAATTTATATGTTCTCTATCTCACTATTAAGTAATTCTGAGCAATATTTGTCAAAGTGTGTTAAGTAAATTTATTGGAAGCTGAAGCAAAATCTGACAAATTATTGATCTCCTGTATGAAACAGAGTAACAGAATATCCATGTCATACTACAGCAGTTCACAGGGATTATGATGTTATTGGGGGTCCGGTGACCGAGCGGTTAAGATGGAATGTCGGCAGCTTGGCAGCTCGAGACCCTAGTGCCGCCACATAGTAGGGTGAGTTCCCATTAATTCCCCCAGCCCCTGCCAACCTAGCAGTTTGAAAGCATGTAAAAATGCAAGTAGATAAATAAGTACTACCTTTGGTTGGAAAGGCAACAGCGTTGCATGCTCCTTGGGTATAGTCATGCCAGCCACATGACCATGAGGCATCTTCAAAGAAATGCTGGCTTCCTCGGCTATGAATCAGAGATGAGCACTGCCTCCAAGGGTCAGACACAACTGACAGAGGAGATCTTTACCTTTTTTATGATGTAATTAATTTGCATTTTACAGAATTCTTTTCACATTTCTATTCTGATTTTTAGAAATGGTACAGCAATAAGGCAAAATGATGTATATAATATAATCCAATATTCTACAATATTGTAGGTAATAAGGTAAATAAGCAAAAATAAGTATTTTGCTTTTTAAAAAAAATCAAATGCTATTAAATGCCAGGGAATAATTATTCTCAGAAAAATACCTCATTTGGGAGATATGAGCATCTCACACTATATAGCACTGATACATGGGAGCTGTGAGAGGTAGTCTGAAGGCTGAGATGGTAACAGAATAGACATCAATAATCAAGAGATAGAAAGCAAGTATATTGACAGCTTATTTCACAAACAGCAACTTAGAGCAGGTGGCAAGAAACTGGGAATAAATATTTCAACCACCTAAATGAGCTCACTATAAATCATGGTTGGAAAATCCTCTGGTAGCTTCTGTATTTGCTCCAAGACTAATATTAAACATATCTTACCGAAGTCTGCATAATTCTGGCTTTCTTGATCTTGCCCAGTTATGTGGAGCTTTTCATCTGCTCAGGTTCTAAACAACTTCACCTAGACATGGATGTTGAACCTGGCTCTCCAGACACTTAACCCCTTATTCAGAAATTGCCTTATTTAACAAAAAAACGCTCTCAGTCGTGACTCAGCAAGGTTAGCTAATGCAGTGTGAGGGGGTTCTTTTGGGAAATGATAATATCAGGACTTTCAGGTAAGGAATGGTGAAGTAGCATATCTCCAAATAAGCAGAGATGACAACTATGGCAAAAATGGAGGAACCAGTAAATACATCGTTCCTACATAACTTCTCCAGATAAGAAGAGGGCAGGAGATTACTCACATGTGCTCTGGACAGCTGCTTCTCATAAGGAGACTATTAGACAGTGCTTTTCTACAGATTTGAGCATCAGAAGACAAAGAGTTAAGTCATCATGCTCTTAATCATGGCAAAAACTTTTAAAGAATAATGAATTCATTATCCTGTCAAGTACTTTTGGAAATTACCTATTTAAATACCTTAAAGCTAATAGAGATATTCTGATAGCCTTAAGGTATAAACAAGGAAGGAAGGAAGGAAGGAAGGAAGGAAGGAAGGAAGGAAGGAAGGAAGGAAGGAAGGAGCAAAAGTGCATAAAGAAAGAATAAATGGAAGAAGTTTCTGATTTCCTTTATATCAGATATAAGTACAATTGCAAAATTATCTTTTACTGTATGATTACAAAAAATATACTTTTTCTATTATCCTGGGGGGGTTTCTAATCATCAAAACCCACAAATCATAAGTTCATTTTTTCCCATTTCATGCAAAATTTCTATAAGAGCTTTTCCATCAGCCAGATATGTAGATATTGTCTTTTCTCTGATCAAAGAAGTTAATTTGCCATTTTTGCAAGTTCCATCATCTTTACCAACCATTTCCTCTGTTGTGGATAACATTGAACCTTTCCACTTTTGAGCAGATAATCGTCTTGCTGCAGTTGTTGTGTATAGAAACAAAGTTCCATGACTTTGGATTTTTTGTTTTTTCTTTCCTTTGGAAAATATGGGTAGAAAATGGGACAATTAATTTTAATCAGTTAATTATTAATGAAACTTTAAAAACTTTTGGAAGATTATAATAGAATGATAGTTTAGCAAACACAGCTGAATGGCAATTCATAGAGCGAAAGCATCTGTTATTTTGTTGGGTCCAGCTGCTTTGGCAGATTCTGAAAGCTTCTGAAAGGTTTTTATATAGAAGCTAAACCAACAATCCAGTATTCTTAACAATTTTAAAAATTATTACAGAAATAAATTGGGATGACATTTGGAGGAGAGAGAATAAGAGTATCCTATGTTATAAAACCAATGGTCTCAAATTTTCAGACATGTTAAGCGTGTTTTTTTATTTAAAATTAAAAAGCAGGTTCAAAAAAATTTATTTATTTCACACTATTTGTCAGCTGCCTCGAGATGAGCACCCTATATTTATCAATTTGAACCAAATGCATATGGAACTCTACGGTTTTAATTGCATTTGAAAAATGCAAGGAGAAAGGGGGTCTAACATACTTCCCTTTGCAAACTTTGTTTTGACATGTGAGGCCACAACAGAAGAGGCCTAGTCAACATTGTGTCCTTCTATGGATCTCAACAGGACCTTTTGGGATGTTTGCATCTCAACAAGTTGATGAATGTCATCAGGATGGGGATGATGGATCTACAAAGGACCTCTTAGGATGTTTGGGCCAGGTGGGCAAGTCAATCCTAATTTTGAGTCACAGAATTGCAACACTTATGACAAAGAGCCGGTTTGGTGTAGTGGTTAAAGTATTGGTCTAGAAACTGGGAGGTGGTGAGTTCTAGTCCTGCCTTAGGGATGAAAGCCAAATGGGTGACTTTGGGCCAATTATTAAGAGACAGTAAGTTCTAGGCCCACCTTATGCATGTAAGTCAACTGGGTGATTTTGGGGCAATTACTAGGAGACCGTGAATTCTAGGCCCACCTTATGCATGAAAGCCAGCTGGGCGACTATGGGTCATTCAACCTCTCTCAGCCCATCTCACTTCACAGAATTGTTGTTGTGGGAAAACAGGAGCAGGAAGAAGTATTATGCATGTTTACCACCTTGTATTATTTATAAAAATAATAAAGGTAGGGTAAAAGTCTAAATAAATAAATTGGTCATGGAGTAAGCTCATACTTTGCAAAACTTAATCAGCATCATTTATCTGAGTGACCAGAATGAAGCCCCCTTCACTTCAAAATAAACAGGAATTTTCAGCCTGGATTTTTTTGGTTTCAAAAATTGTATAACAAACAGGAAGGATTGAGTGAAACACTTTTTGTGAAATTTGGAGATCTATGAGAGAACATCCTGTTGTGACAATAATGCTAATTATTCCTGCCATGTGTTTGTTTTTTTCCCTACCACAATATAACAACATTCATAATGTTCCTTCTATGTTATATTAAAATGTCCATATGGTATAAGACAATACAATGAAACCCAGTAAAAATATTTTATACGATCAACTATGTAAAAGATACCACAAACTTCCAAAATAAAACCAAGAAGTAAAATAAATAAATTGAAGGTAGCAATCATAACCAAATTGTCTTCTAAATTATTCCTTTTTCCTGTTTACAAATGTTGTGAATGTGGGCAGTTTTTCAGGGCGTTCCTAAAGCAGGGTAACCTTTACCTTTTAAAGCAGGAGCCACAGAGAAAAGTACATGTATCAATACCATTCCTAAAAAAATATATTTTTCTACATCTTATTTGAGAGTAGAAAACTTGTTTTGCTCAATTGCACCTACAGTATCAGGGTTTCCAGCAAGCAGCGACATTTACAAAGAATACTAGGAATTGTAACACCAATTCCCCCTTCTGATTTAATGGAAGATGTGGTCTGATAATCATTACAATAATTGAGTACTGATAGGCATCAAATTAAAACTTGTAAGAGCTTCCTTTCTAATATTTAGTATTTATGTGCACAATGTACAAATTTACATATTAGGCTTTTTGTGGTTCTTTTTTTCTAAATCTAAATAGAAGAAACTTGGACATTGAATAGTCGCCAGATGTTCTATGAATGCTGCATATTGGGTGCGCATTTTCCAGAGAATGCTTTATTTCTCTTAGAAAAGATGTTCTGTCTTGTATTAAGGTTTTTTTCGAGCTTCATCAGTCCAAGGTAGACGATTCTCTTCTATTGATACGGAGTTTTCTGCAGCAATACTCTTTTCAAAACCACAACCTTTGGTGGTCCACTGCTATGTGGTTAAAATGTACAGGTGCACACACATCAACAAAGAATGAATCAGCGTTGCCATATCTGCAAATTCATTTTTGTTTGGTCTCTCAGTTTAAAAAACAGGCATCTGGACTGGATTTTTTCTCAAGTAGAAGACGTTTCACCTTTTATCCAAAAGGCTTTCTC
>JANHZU010010608.1:0-12079 GCA_032468055.1 Acrochordus granulatus | reverse complement strand
CCAATCCAGATGCCTGTTTTTTAAACTTTTGTTGCGATGCAATTACCCTGGACGAGTGAGAGTCTTCACAGACATATGTGTATATTGTTATCTGCCTGTCTATCTATCTTGCTTAGTTTGGGCTTCAGTTTTAATGTGTGTGTATACAGATGTCTGCATGGGTGTATATATTGTATGTATATATACACATATACATATACACATACACAAACATATACGTACATAGTTGTCTGTCTGTCTATCTTCTATGTATCTTGCTTAGTTTGGGGTGGGAAGATCTGAAAGAGCGTATCAGGACATGATCCTGATTTAATGGGTTGGTCTTTGGTTGGCTAGCAGAATCAGGATTAAAAGCCCTACAGGATAAGTGAGCTGTGCATGTTATGTTTGCATTTCTAGGGTCATCAGAGGAGGAGGGAGGTATGTTAGATATGTTTGCTGGTTTAAGTTATTGTAAAAATCATAAAGGTGGGATGTAAATAAGTCAGTAAATGAAAAACAAAAGCAATGTTAGAACCTTCAGTAGGTGTGTGTTGAAGCAGAGGAATTCATTAGAGGAAAAATATATTAACTGTCTAGTTTTGGTGTTTCTTGAGCTTGACCACTTTAAGATGGGTGGACTTCAGTTCAAGTCCATGAAAAAGACTGACTCTCTTCTTTCTCTCAAACCAGCTCCCACCCCTGCCCTTGATCCCAGATCCTCCCCAGCATGGCTTCCCATCCCTTTCTTGCCCTCCTCGCCTCCTTCCTCTGTTTCCTCTCTGCAGCCGCTTCGGAGACTCACTATCAGCTGGGAGCAAAAGTGATGCTCTATGTCAACAAAGTGGGGCCTTATCACAACCCCCAGGAGACTTACCATTACTATCAGCTGCCGGTGTGTTCACCACCTCACATCCGCCACAAAAGCCTGACCCTGGGCGAAGTGCTGGACGGGGACCGCATGGCTGAGTCCATGTACGAGCTCCACTTCCGGGAAAACAGTGAGAAGAAGATCCTCTGTGAAATGAAGCTCTCACCAAAGGAGGTAAATCCATTCGCAGTAGCTGAGATGGAGGCTCTGTTGGAGGCAATGGGCTCCTGCCTCTGTTGCTGTTCTGCTTTTCCACCCATTTCCCACTGGATTTTTTTTGTTAATCTTAAGGAAAAAGAAGAAAAAGTCTGTTTCAGTCTTAATATTAAGTGAGTCTGTAGTAAGTAATCCTCGCTTAACAGCCAATCACTTAGTGACCATCCAAACTTATGGTAGACCCCCCAAAAGCTACTTATGACCTGTTTCCTTAGTTCTGATGATTGCACACACTCACACAGACACACATCCCACAGTCATAATGATTGCATTTTAGCACTTAGCAACCGGCTCATCTTTACAGCCACTTTCAGTGTTCTACAGTCATATGAGCATGATTTGTGATTTTTTTTGCTGGTTTCCAGCAAAAAATTGGCTTAGGAATACATCGATTTGTTTAATGATCATGGGGTTCACTTAACGACCACCACAGAAAAGTTGTAATATCGGGTCTAGTGGTTAAGGCACCAAGCTAGAAACCAGGAGGCTGTGAGTTCTAGCACCACCTTAGGTATGAAAGCTGGCTGGGTGACTTTGGTTGCAAGCTGGCCAGTCAATTCCTGTCGCAACCAATAAATAAATCAGCCTTCGATTGAGCCAAGGTTGGGAACCCTGTCCTAGATCTATTTTCCTGATTCAGAATTAAGAGAGTCGGTGGCTTCATGGTCTGGGGTCTCTCTTCAGTTGTGGGGTGACTGCTCCTTTCTCTGTGGCAGGTAGAGCGCCTCCGCCAGGCCATTGAGGAACTCTACTACTTTGAGTTTGTGGTGGACGACTTGCCGCTCCGTGGCTTTGTGGGCTACATGGAGGAGAGTGGCTTCCTACCTCACACCCACAAGATTGGGCTCTGGACCCATTTAGACTTCTATCTGGAGTGGAACGGTGACCGTATCATCTACGCCAACGTCAGCGTTCGCAACGTCAAGCCCACTAGCTTGGATGATGTCCTGGATGTGCTGCCCATCACTTATACCTACAGCGTCCATTGGTCAGAGACCAGCGCGGAGCGTCAGGGTGATCATAGGGGAAGTCACAATGGTGATGATGGGTTCTTTCCTCATACCTTGGAGATCCACTGGCTCTCTATCATCAATTCTATGGTGCTGGTGTTTCTGCTGGTGGGCTTTGTGGTTGTCATCCTGATGCGGGTCCTCAAGAATGACCTGGCCCGCTACAACCTGGATGAGGAGGCCTCATCTTCCTCCTCTGGAGATGACTTTGACCAAGGGGACAATGGGTGGAAAATCATCCATACGGATGTCTTCCGGTTTCCACCATGTCGCAGCCTCCTGTGTGCCGTGCTGGGCGTGGGCAGCCAGTTCCTGGCCTTGGGCACTGGCATCATCGTGATGGCTCTGCTGGGCATGTTCAACGTCCACCGACATGGGGCCATCAATTCAGCCGCCATCCTCCTCTATGCCCTCACCTGTTGCATCTCTGGTTATGTGTCCAGCAACTTTTATCGCCAGATTGGTGGCGAGCGATGGGTCTGGAATATATTGCTTACCACCAGCCTTTTTTCTGGTGAGGTTCCATTTCCTCCAGTGCTTGGAGGTTCTCTTCCACTGCTTCCGCCTGGCTGGAGATCCACTGATTGCCTCTTTCCTTTGGCAAAAGATTGGGACGCTCTGGTCCTTCTTAACTAGTCTTTATGGTTCATTCTTATGTGAGGGACATTTTCCACGTGGCTAATCTTGATGATTCTTCTCTGCTGTGAAAACTTTAATGTTTCTCAATCTTGGCAACTTAAAGATGTGTGGACTTCAGCTCCCAGAATTCCTGGCTAGGGAATCCTGGGAGTTGAAGTCCATACATCTTCGAGTCGCCTAGGTTGAGAAACGGTGCTCTAGAGTAGCTTTAGCAACCTAGTGCCTTCCAGTTATACTCTCTCAACAATGAACTCCAGCCAGCAGATCTAGTGGTTGGGAATTATTGGGGGTGTAATCCAAAACACCTGGGGATTATGTTTAGCCTACAACTGAGGTCGTTTTTTCCTTGTGTCCCAACACTTTTTGTGAGTCAGCTTTACAGTTTGTTCCCACCCATTTCCCCTTTTTCGCCAACTTGCTGAAGGCAACCTTCTGCCCTTCCAGGATTTTTCTCCTATCACTAGACTGGATCTCTCAGCTTTCTTTATGGTCAAGGAAAAGGATCCTTCTCCATTTTTGTCATGCAAATTGTATGGAGGGGTCCCATTTCTAGCATCCTCCTGAGAAAGGTGTTAACACAGTAGGAAGAATTGGCAAAGCATTTCTGGAATTGGGAAAGTGAGATAGTTCTTGACAGCTGCTTCTGTTCTAGGATCCATAGTGATTCAAGCAATGAAGTTGATGGTCAGGTAGGATCTTTGGTATCTTTTAATAACATAAAATCTTTGGGATTTTATGTTATTTTTTTAGCTTCTGATTAAGAGCTGTCCAGAGTTTGTTACAAGATGGGTTGCTATGCAGGTAGTCCTTGACTTACGACTGGTCAGTTTGTGGACTTTCAAACTTCAGATGGATCTGCTTGAGGGGTATTTCCAACCCATATTTGAAGTTCCCCTGTGGTCATGTGACTGCACGTCAGGCGCTTGGCAGCTGGGCTGCATTGATAGCTGTTTGCAACATCCCATGGTCACATGACCATGATTTATGACAGTTTTGCCCCAAACTGGCATTTACTTTTGTTTTTTGGCAAAACTGGCCCATAAGCGAATCATAGGTTTGCTTAACGACTGCAGTCTTTGCTTCCTAGCCACCACAGAAAAAAGAGATGTAAATTGTCTGTTAAATGACAGCCAT
Source organism: Acrochordus granulatus (assembly GCA_032468055.1). Taxonomy (NCBI): domain Eukaryota; kingdom Metazoa; phylum Chordata; class Lepidosauria; order Squamata; family Acrochordidae; genus Acrochordus; species Acrochordus granulatus. Next base: position 8,230 of record JANHZU010010608.1, on the reverse strand, counting down.
CATGAGTTATGACCGTGATGGGCAGGCTCCATTACAGCCATAACTCAAGGACTACCTAAACATTTTTAATAAAATCAATCTTTTTCAAGGATGTTGCACTGGGAAATCTGAAATGAGAGACCAGAGTCAGATTTTCTGTATTAATATTATGGGAGTTCAGTAGAAGCTGTCAGGAACTTGGCGCTTTCTTTCCTCGGACTGCAGCAGACGGTCTCTAATTTGCAGGTAAAGGGATCACGGGCCCCCTTCTCCTACATGTGGGGAATCTCAGTGGCCCATGTGGGCAGCGGGTTTATCCTTGAGAGTTATGTTAAAGAAGTTTGCCATTGTATATTCTGATTGCCCCTTGAGGACTAGAAATGAATTTGTTAAAGTATCGTAGGAAATTCCATCTGCCCTCTAAGAGAACCCTAGTACAATGGTGGTGAGTTCAAGGTGCAGCTGCCTATTTCTTTGGTAACAATTTTTCCAAGCCGGTGCATTGATCATGTGATGTTTCTCTCTCCTCTTTCTCTGAGCAGCTCCCTTCTTCCTGACCTGGAGCGTGGTCAACTCGGTGCATTGGGCCAATGGATCAACCCAGGCACTACCAATCACCACCATCCTCTTGCTGCTGACCATCTGGCTGCTGGTGGGCTTCCCGCTGACGGTCATTGGTGGCATCTTTGGCAAGAATCGGGCCACTCCCTTCGATGCACCCTGCCGCACCAAGAACATCGCCCGGGAAATCCCTCCCCAGCCCTGGTACAAATCCACAGTGGTACATATGACCATCGGAGGCTTTCTCCCTTTCAGGTGAGAAACGGCAGGGGGAAGAGGTGCAGCTAGTCCTTGACTTATGACCACAGTTAGAACCAGAATGTCCACTGCTAAACAAGGCGGTTGTTAAATGAGTCACACTGATTTTACAAGCTTTTTGCCATGGTTTTTAAGTGAAGCACTACAGTTGTTAAATGAATCATGTGAATCCAGCTTTGGCTTTTGCTTGTCGGAAGCTGGTTGGGAAAATCACAAATGGCAATTGTGCGACCTCAGGATGCTGCAACCATCATAAATACATGCTGGTTGCCAAGTGCCTGAATTTTGATCACAAGACCGTGGGTACACTGTGACAGTCATAAATGTGAGGATCTGTTGAAAGCCATTTTTTTTAGTGCCGTTGTAACTTCAAACAATCGCTAAACAAATGGTTGTTAAGTCAAGGACTACCCGTACCTCTATGCACCTGTACCTTAGCTTCCCTCCTTCCTTCCCTGGCTCCTAACAATGGAAAAAGGGGAGAATTCCCCCATGGCTGGCTGGGGAATTCTGGGAATTAAAGTCCACGCATCTTCAAGTAACCAAGACACACTGTTGAGGATATTCAGAAGATGTGTTCCTGGTCATTTGGCACCCATAGTGTTGTAAATGGAGGATCAGAGAATGATCTCACCAGCCCCCCTCTTCCTTTGCAGTGCCATTTCAGTGGAGCTCTACTACATCTTCGCCACGGTCTGGGGCCGGGAGCAGTACACCCTCTACGGCATCCTCTTCTTTGTTTTTGCCATCCTGCTGAGCGTCGGAGCCTGCATTTCCATCGCCCTCACCTACTTCCAGCTCTCAGGCGAGGACTACCGCTGGTGGTGGCGCTCCATCTTGAGCACAGGCTCCACTGGCCTCTTCATCTTCCTCTACTCGGTCTTCTACTACTCACGTCGCTCCAACATGTCCGGCATGGTGCAGACGGTGGAGTTCTTTGGATACTCGCTGCTGACAGGTTACGTCTTCTTCCTGATGTTGGGGACCATTTCCTTCTTTGCTTCCCTGAAGTTCATCCGCTACATCTACGTCAACCTGAAGATGGACTGACCACCCCCTCTCGATTCTCCTGGTCTGGGGCTGCCATAAAGCTGTTTTCAATTGTGGCTATGGTGGGCCAGAGCGGTACTTCCATTACAGGCTGTCCCACCACTTGGCTTAGCTTCCGAAAGTTTGTACTCAGCTGGCTTCTCAACCATAGGCTATTTATGATTTCTTCCTTTCTTGGCTGGAATTTGGGAGTGTTTCCACATAAACCGTAGTGGCCCTTGGTCAACTGCCATGAAATAGTGCACAGGAGGCAGCCTTATGTTCTCTCCTGCTGGTCAGGACAGCTCACCTCATCGGTGGCCCTCCGATGAGTCTAGCCAAGGAATAGCCACGGCTGCAGGATTCTCTTTGTCTTTCTAAAGTTAAAACTGCCTACCTGTACTGAGTGGAATCATTCATTTTTCTCCTTAACTTGGTAGAAATGGGAGGCTTGGAGGTATTTTGTTTTTCCCATTAACTTTATGATCCGTTCAACAGGTGGAAGCTACAATCAGTTCAACACACATCCCTTTCTTTTAATAGTTTTTTTTCTCCCCTGGCCATTCACAACAGGTAAAAAAGCTTCTGTCTCTTCTGTCTTTTTTGAGAGCTTTTGCCAGTTTCAATAAGTTTTTGCCAGTTTCAGTAAGAGATCCCAGCCAATCATCAACACACATTTTAAAACCTGGCATAGTATCGAAAGAAAAGGATATGCAGGCTGATCTCACAGGTAAAACTTGTCCCAATAACCAGCAATACATTTAAAACTATCCTTCTTCAGAAATCTGGACCTGGAAGAGAATTTGGCTAATTTGGGTGCTTCTAAACTCTTGGGGACCCTTCCCAGCCTGGTAACCTCCAGATTATTTTGGGTTTCACACTAGTCAAGGATGATAGGAATTATAGTCAGAGGACAAGATACTGGAGAAAGCTGGCTCAGAGATTTCCTTTAACCAGGTACTTTCTTGGTGGACAAAAAATAAAATGGCTCTTTCTAATGTTGGAGGAAATGGGGAGGGGGTGGATTCAGTGCAATTTGGGGGCTGATTCCAATTTTTTCCCCATAAGGGTCACAATAGAAGGAGTCAGCTAAGTATCGTCAGGGATCTATGCCAAGGATCTACTACAGTGTGTTTTGAGCTTGGCAAGGGTGAAATGTGTGGACTTCAACTCCCAGAAGTGTAAGATGTGTGGACAAGATGTGTTCAACTCCTGGGAGTTGAAGTTCACACATCTTAAACTTGCCAAGTTTGAAACAAAACACTGATCTAGTGGATTTCTGGCACTGAATGTTACCACCTGGTAAACTGGACAGTTTCCCCTCAGTCAAACCGGTCTTACTTTCTGTTTTGCCAGGATTTTTCCTTCCTCATGTCTTTTGTACAGTAAGTCACAAGGTCTCTGGCACTCTTGTATGGGTGGGAAAGAAACTCTTCTTCACCTTTCACCTGTATAAAAAAAAATATATGGAAAAAATATATATAAGGAATTATGTATATTAGCAAGGATTAAAGTTGGATTATTTTTTAATTTGATGTTTTGGGTTTCTTTCTACAGATCTTGAAGTTAAATTTTATTAATAAAAAAATGGAAAAAAAATCAAAATGTAGATTTTCTGTAATGGATTAGAGTCTGCTTCCTTATTTTTTCTGCTTGCCAAAAAAGGGTAGTTAAAACCAGCCCTGTATTGATTGATGCCTCAGAAACGTGTCTTTGCATAAACTTTGATGATGGATACCGAATCTCTTTTTTGTAACTTTTGAAAAAGTATCTAGCCCTTAAGGCTGCACAGGTCAGCTCCAAATCAATGGGGGCATTTATGATTCATGTAAATATTTACATCCTGCTTCTCCAGGATAGTCCAAAAATGAATCAACATACATGAAAGATGATACAAGAAGCTTGGCAGAGTCCTTTAGAGTTGGGCAGATGTAATAATGACATTAAAAAGATAAAATAAATATGGTGATATAATAGAGGGCACTGATTTCAAAGATATTATGGTACTGAATGGATGTTATGGTATTTTTTTGGATTTGCACATTGCAATAATCCATTATTTAAAACAAATTGTTTATGGAATAAGCCTCTGTTCCTCTGGTTCGCACAACACGTTAAGCTATAGATTATAACTGAGAAACCACTATGGCAGGATAAGCAGATGGTAAGGTGCAACCAGACAATCTGTACAGGTAGTGCTTAACTTACGACCATTCATTTAGTGGCCGTATGAAGTTAAGACACTGCTGAAAAAAGTGACCACTGGCCTTCACACTTATGACATGCAATCGCCATGTATTTACGACAGTTGCGGTGTCCTTTAAGGGAATGCTGGGAAGTGAAGGCCCACCCCTCTTAAAGTCCACAGGGGTGAGACTTTAACACTGCCTTGTACAAATCTCCTGGAGAATGCTGGAATTTGGAAAGTCATGGATGACTTGGGAGCATCTTCTGTCTGCTAAATGTCTCCCCCACTTTTTGTCAAGAGCTTTCCCTACAACAGCCCTGCAGAGCAGGCTGGGCTGGGAAAAATGATGGCCTTCTGATGTACAATGGAATTAAATCAGGAGTCTCCCTAGTTCTAATCCAGCTACTTAAAAAATAAGACAAAATGCTTATTCTAATTTCCCCCCAAAGAGGAAAAACTACAAACCATGAGGTTTTTTATTCCAGCAGATCCAAGAATGTAATCTTAGTCATGTGAATTAGAAAGGAAACCTTTTTATGCTTGTGTGTCCTTTACCCTAACAATCTGATCCCATCCTTACTCCGGAGCAGGGCGAGTTGTATTTACCTCTGGAGAAGTATGTGTAGGATCAGAGTTTAAGAAGGGCTCGATCCTAACCATCATGCTGGAGATTTAAAGAACGGTAAGAACTTTTTCTCCCTTTCCCAGAAAGGCAAAACTTTTAAAACAAAAAGCTTCATTACTTTTTTGTGGGCCCAGCACAGACTCAAAAGTGGGCGCGTGATTCCATGCTTAGTAGAGCTTCCAGGTCCTACCTGGCTCCCCTTTCTCAAGGGAGAAAGCACGCACGAGGAAGATGAAGATAATTAGGGCTGCTCCCAACGTTTTAGTACAGGGCAAAACAAAAGGTGCAAATTTATTGCCAAGCCATTGCATTACAGTGCAATGAAAGCTATATCCTCTGAATCTTTCAAATTCACGAAAATAAAGCAAAATGCTTCATCAGCCAACCCCACCGAAGAGAAAAGACATAAAAATTAAAGCAAATCAAGGACGAAGCCTCTGAGCATGGGCAGAGTGCATTCCTTGAACGGCCTTCCTTCTGAGGGAGCCTGGCAGGGTTGGATGGTTGGTTGTAGTACGTCCTCCTCGCCCGACCTGAACTCTTCCGGATCCCTTCCACCCACCGGAAGCTGCGTCTTGTCTGCTCCACACGTGCTGGTAGCTTGGACGCTGCACGGCAACGGCTCGCTGAGCTCCGCCTGGGAGCTGCGCCCCTTCCTCGGGGTCTGGGCCTCCTCCGCCCCCGGCCGCTTCCCTTTCCATGCCGGCGGCCTTTCCCCCCGCCCCGGGCTTCTCTTCCTCCCTCTTCTCGGGGCCCCATGGCAGCCGAACAGCTTGAGCTAATCCTGTCACAGTTGCTGCAGCCTGACAATGCGGTCATCCAACAGGTAGAGAGGCAGGCAGACAGGGGGAGGGGGGGCAGAAAAGGGGGATTGTGGGAATGGGAGGCGAGGTGGGAGGGCTTGGCGGGGCTTTGCAGTTGAAGGGGAGGAGAGCCGTGGATTTTATGGGGGGGACTGGAGGTTAGAGGGGTTTGGACACTTAGGTGGGTTCATTCCTCTATTTCTCAACCTTGGCAAATTTTAAGACATACGGAGTTCAATTCCCCACGCTGGTTGGGGGATTCTGGGAGTTGAAGTCCACATGTCGTAAAAGTTGCCAAGGTTTGCTGCTCTAGCACAGGTTTCTCTCTCTTTTGCCAGTATTTAATTAAACAGAGCAGGGAACAGAAACAACCAAAAACATAACACATTTTATACACACACATGCATACATGCACAGACGCGCACACACATATGTATATGTATATATATTACGTATATTTGTGCAAGAACCAGTGTGGAATCGTGGTGTGGATTCAAACACAAGACCCAAAGCAGATAATAAGGCTTACTGCAGTGTTTATTAGACAACGTGTACTGGTGGGACTCCCTCCAGAGGATATTGAGGGAGACCCACCCAACAAAGGGAGGAAGGTCAAGGTTTCCCCTGCCAGTCGTGTCCGACTCTACGGGGCGGTGCTCATCTCTGATTTACAGCCGTGGGAGCCAGCATTTGTCAGAAGACGCTTTGGGGTTCGGTGGTCATGTGGCCAGCATGACTATACGCCGAGGCACACAGATACTGTTAGCTTTCAATGGAAGATGGTACCTATTTATCTCCTTGCATTTTTACATGCTTTTGAACTGCCAGGTTGGCAGGAGCTAGGCAGACAACGGGAGCTCACCCCATTACATGGTGGCTCTTGGGTCTCGAACTCAACCAGCTGACTTTCTGGCCAACAAGCCCAGCGTCTTAACACTTGAGCCACCATGTGCCATATTAATGTATAGAGTATGTGTGTGTATATATATAGATATGTGTCTGTGTATATACATGTGTATATATGCACAGTATATCTGCATATATATATTTGTGTGTGCGTGTGTGGTCAGAGTCACTTCCAACTGCAAGATGGGCAGCACATAAATTTAGTAAATGAATAAAAAATAAACATTTGAGGGCTTCTCCTAAAGTTTTAAACCAGTTTCAATAAAGGATGACTGTATTTCACAACTGTATATCTGTCCGTACACAATCTATTCTAAAGGAACTCAACATCAGGTTTTCATTGAGTCATTGGGGCTGTAAGTTCATTGTTTGTGATATTTTACTATTTTATTGTAGAGCATCCAGAGTCCACCTCCTAAGGGAGTTGGGTGATTCAAAAAAAATTGTGAAAAAATGAAGAACAAATCTTTTCAGTGTTGAAGGAAACTGAAGACGGAACAGAAATGGATTCTCCCTGTGCCTTTCTTGCTCACACTTGTGGCACTGAAAATTGGACTTGTTGATAGTCCTCTCTAGTTTATCTGGTCTGAAGCATTTGCTCCATTATGCAAGGCTTAAAGAGAAGCTTTGAAGGTGAAACCTTCAAGAAGAGAGTAGAGAGTATTTGGAGCAAGTTTAACTCTTTGCTGCCTCTTTTTTTTTTCCTATCAGGCTACAGCCCGGCTGAAGGAGGTACTTAAGCAACCAGCAGCTCTTTCCAGTGTTTGCCATGTGCTGACCCATTCACACAACCCTCAGGTAAATCACAACTAGGCTTAGCAATGTCGAATAAGAGCTACTGGAATTTAAATCATCCCTTTGCTCTGTAAATGTCTGCAAACAGTGAGAAGGGGAACAGCACTCTTTGTATGCTCTAAAGCAGTGTTTCACAAACTTGACAACTTGAAGGCATGTGGGCTTCAGCTCCCAGAATTCTCCAGCCAGCATGGAGAATTCTGGGAGTTGAAGTCCACATGTCTTCAAGTTGCCGAGGTGGAGAAATACGGCTTTAAGGTGTTACCTGTATGGCTTTCTACTTTGCAACCAAACCACAGGCACCTTTTGAGGCAAAAATGCTGTCCCTTTTTTCTTTGGAGAGAAAAAGAGGACTCCACAAAATTTATTTTCCTGAGATTTTAAATTCATAAAGACCAAAAATGTTTCTGCTGTTCATTTGAACTCGTATCTCTACCACTGATGATTTTTTTTAAAAAATGTAATTGTTTATTGAAATAATGTTCTCTCTTGGGCTTGAGTGCTGCCATTCCTACAGTCAGTTTTGTGCAGTGTAGCTTCCTCTCTGCCAAACACAGCATTCCTGTTTATCAGAATCAGCTGCTTTAGTCCCTTCTTCCACAGCCTTACCCTCTACTTCTCATCTCCTCCTTCCTCAGATCCAGCAGTTTGCTGCCGTGTTGCTGAGACGGCGGCTGACCAAACACTGGAAGAAGCTTAGCTCAGCAGAGCAGGATATGTAAGTCCAGAGAAGACAGATCTATTCTTCCTTTTTGCATGGTCTAAATCAACATTCTTAAAAGTGTGGTCCAAGGACCCTTGGAGGTCCATAAAATCAAAAATATTTGGTAAATATTAAAAGATATTTGCAAAAATGTAAAGCAATGTCATTCTTATTATTTTGTATTTGTTGAAAAATAGAGTTTAAAAAAATATGTTAATATCTAAAAGTTTGATATTTTATTTTTGCATAATTCTATTCTTCTTAAAAATTCTATTTTTTATGATAAAATTAATTTTTAATACAGCAAATATCAATAAATGTAAGGCATGCATACAAAAAGGGTCTTTTGTGGTCCTCCATAATTTTAAAAGTGGGAAGGGGAC
>JANHZU010010601.1:299495-311026 GCA_032468055.1 Acrochordus granulatus | reverse complement strand
TTGCATTTCTGTTTCTTTGGGATGGTTTTGGTAGCTACCTCTTGGACAATGTTACGCACCTCTGTCCATAGTTCTTCCGGTACTCTGTCTGCCAGATTTAATCCCTTAAATCTATTCCTCACCTCCACTGTATATATTGAGCTGTGGCATACTGTTAGTTCATGCTCTTTCTGTGACAAACAGGTCACCTAAATCCTTCTCATAAATACTGCTGCCAAGCCAGATATGACCTATCTAGTACTTCTGCATGTTTTTTCCTAAGTGCAGAACTTTACATATCTTACTACTGAACAGCATTTAGTAGAATAAGGCCCAGTGGTCAAGTTTAGCAGGATTGTTTTGAACCTCGAGCTTTTCATTTGAAGGATTAGCAGTTCCCCCCTCTCCCTACTCAACCATTGTAACTTTTTCTTTCATGCTTGCAAATCCACTGCTTGATGATATTTTCTAGGATTTTCCCAGGTATGGATATCAAGCTGAGTAGTCTGTAATTTCCTGGGTCCATTTTCCCCTCTTTTTTTAAAGACTGGAACAACAATAGCAGTTCCCCAGTCTTCCAGCACTTCCCTGGGCTCCACTTCCCAAAGATTATAGTCAGTAATTCTGAGATGACATCCACCAGTTCCTTTAAAAGTCCCAGCAACTTGAATTCAGAGGAGGTAAGTGTCTCTCATCACCTCCTTGCCTATTTTGACTTGAGTTTCTTTTCTGCAATCCACACTCCCACTTCTGACAGGTGTGACAACTTTTTCCTTTGGCCAAAAGAAAGATGCAAAATAAGAATTAAGCACTTCAGCCTTTTCCCTGATGTTTGGCACTATCTTGCCATCTTCTCCAACCAGCGGATTGATCATTTGCTTGACTCTCCTCTTCTTCTGCACATATCCAAAGAAACTTTTTATTGTTGCTGTTATTTTTGGTGTTCATTGCAAGCCTTGGTTCATTCAGCCCACCCTTCCAGTCCTCATTGTTGCAAATTCAGCCTTTTTCCTGATATTCGGCCTTTGTTATATGCCCTACTTTCCATTTTTTAAACGTGTGTTTTTTATGTATCATCAGAGAGATCTTTATGCAACAATCACTGCTCTCTTCAGTTGTCTTCAATTTTTCTTTCTCTGTTTGATATTATATTAGTGTTTGGCCTTTAAGTGTTATCATTACAGAATTTTTCATCCCTTCTGAACTATTTTCCCTTCAGGGTTTCCATCTATGGAATCCTTCCCACTTTGTTCCTTTGGTACTTGCACTCCGCTCTCTTGAAATTTAGAACATTAATTTTGACTTTCTAGTTCTCCCTATCTGCAATGTGGTGAATTGTTGAATGATCACTTCCACTTTCTTAATGAATTCTTCTTTGTCAATAACTCCAGTTCAGCTGGTTCCTAGTTTTCTCCTTCACTTTTGTATGATTAAGTTTCCTTCAAGGCATACCAAGAACTGGATCACCCACTTGCCCCAGGGTTTATTTCCCAGTTGATGTCAGGACAGTTGAAATCCCTCAATATCACAGGGAGACTTTTTCTGGTTTGTTTCTGATTTATGAAGATTTCATCTATTTCATCTATAAATTTCATCTATTTCTGTATCTAATGCAAGGCTGGAAAAAATATGAGGAAGAAGATGTATTAAATATGTTTGCTGCCTTAAATTGCAGATAAAAATAATAAAGGCAGGATACAAATAAATAAAGATTGGGCAACCTATCCACAAGAACTTTAGATCCACAAAAAAAATTTTCATTTAATATTCACCCACAAATTTTTAGCAGAGTTTTCACTATGCTGTCATGAATTTCTATTGAAGTATAGTCATTTTCAATGTATAATGTGATTTCCCCTCCTCTTTTGATGAATCTGAGTTTTTTGAACAAATTATATCCATCAAGTACTATATTCCAATAATGAGTTCCATCCCACCAGGTTTCAGTAACAGCAATAAGATGAAATTTGTCCTCCCCTATACTAGGAGCTCAAGTTTTCCCTGTTTGTTCCCTATACTTGTTTTTATTTTTATTTTTAAGTGCTTTTAACTGTTTTTTGTGTTGTTAGCCGCCGAGAGTCTTTGGATTTTGGCGGCATATAAATTCAATAAAGAAATACTTGTGCACAGGGGCACAAGCATCTGAGCCTTTAGTAGTGCTCTTCTTAAGTTTCCTGCTAAATCTCCTAAAGTACTCTTGAGCAACTCCTTCTTTTACCACATCCTTTCTTGTTGTAGATAAAGTTATTGCCTTCAGACTTACATTTCAAATGTGATTCTGAGTACTGGTCTCCCTCCACCTCCAGATGACCTGAACAAGATGTTTTCCAAAGACATACTTCCCAGCCTTTGGGAAATGCAGCCTGTCTTTTGCCAGAAGCCCTTCCTGTAGATGGTGCAGATCATTAGTAGATGGTGCAGATCATTGTGAAGAGTCCAAAATTTCTTGATAACGCCAATTAAGTACTTTACATCCAGAATCTGCTATTCCTTTGGGCTACAAATGTCAAGTTTGAAGCATGGTCAAAAATATCACCTGTACCCCAAATATTTTGCCTTTCTGCCTAGTTCTTCATGATCTCTCAATATTCTTGATGGACTTTCTCTGGCAGTGTCATCTGTTCCAACATGACACAGAAGGAAAAACAAGGTCAAGTAGGTTTGATTAGTTAGGTTATATTGTGGATTTTTGCATCAGGAAGACAGCACACTTCTTTCAGCCTAGCAGGAAGAAAAAAATCTTCTCATAGTGCATAGTCAGGAGAGCTAGTTTGGTCTAATGGTTAAGGCACCAAACTAGAAACCAAGAAACTATGAATTCAAGTCCACTTTAGGCATGAAAGCTGGCTGGGTGTCTCTGTGCCAGTTGTTCTCTCTCAGTCCATGACATTAGGCTCAGGTGACAAGCTGGATGGTCAATACCTGTTGCGATAAATGGATCAAAATTTGGTTGATCTAAAAAAAGCCTACCCTGGACTTGTGGGAAAACGCTGGAAACAGAAAAAAATCCCACAGGGGGTAATCTTACACAGAACCAGCTATTGTTATACTCTTTATCTTTTGTAATGAGAACTGGTATAGAAGTAATATGGGAAAATGTGTTTGAAAATTCAGAAGCTACAGCCGGAATGCAAACTAGGTAGACAGGGATTCCTGCAGCACGGGGAGAAGCAACCTCAATCGGCCAAAGACTAAAAAGATTATCTTATATATCTTTCTATCAATTGTTTCCTTAGAGATTGTGTTTATAGTTTGAAGATGTAAGAAACTGCCCACAGAGGTGTTTCTATGTCTTGTATTACCCTGAAGAACTTTACCTATAATATTGGTGTTTGCTCTGATTGGGGTGGAGTGTGAAGATTAGGTAGAAACATCATGAGACTATCTTGTATACACAATTTCTCTACAGATTAGCAACAAGAAAGGGCAGCTGGCACTCCTTGTGGCTTTTCTTAACCCTTTTAATGCTGTGGCTAGGAGCCAAGGAATTAACACAACTTCAGTTAGAAGTTATTTGTGTTTTACCTAGTGTAATATTCCTGATGGTCCTCCAACTCTCTTGATAAAATTTAGAAGATGGGAATCTGGAAAAACAAAGATCCATACCTACTCCCTCTTACTTCTACAATATTGTTTACCCTTTAGCACCAAAACAAAACTCATACAGAAAGAGATGAACAAATATCAACAGACCCAGGTTATGAAACTGGAAAAGGTTATTCTGTGTGACCTGACTATCAATAATTTGATACAACTTATATCTTTTTAACAGCTAGTTTGGTGGTTAAGGCACCAGGCTAGAAACTGGAAGTTTGTGAGTTCCAGTCCTGCCTGCCTCAGATACAAGGTCAACTGAGTGGCCCTGGGCCAGTCACTCTTTCTTAGCCCTAGGAAGCAGACAATGGCAAATCACTTCTGAAAATCTTATCAAGAAAACTGCAGGGATTTCTCCAGGCACTCATTAGGAGTCAACACTGACTCAAAGGCGCGCGCGCATACACACACATTAAGTTTGGGTTTAACCTAAAAAACATAATTTTCCCATATTCCTTGAGTTCTCATCTGCAAAAGAAGTTGCTCTAACTCAAAGCAGTTTTTTCTGTCCCTGTGACGAACTTCAGTCAATTCCATCAAATATTTGATGGAACACATAATTCTTGAGAAAGTTATCTCTAGGAGATGAGATGGCTTGAGAGTAATAGAAGGAATATTCAACATAAACAAGATATGGGAGGGAAGTCCATTGGTAGCTTGTCTCATAAATTGCAAGCAAGTTAAGTGACAAGAAGCCTGAGAAGATGATGATTCAAACTTGAGAGGCTATATCATAATTTGTAAATAAATGAGGATTGGAAATTCCTAGTCTCTAAGATGTTGCATTTGTTCCTAATGCGTTAAAGGCACTTTACTGAAATCTGTGTAATTCTTGTTTCTTTGGTCTTGCCCAAGTATGGGGCTTGACATTTTCTTAGATATTTTAGGATAATTCAGTTTACACTTCAAAGGCTAAAGGTAGAGATCCAAACTTATAGGGATGAATCACTTATCTAAAAATTATTTTTCCTCCCTTGATATCTTTCAAAGTGTTTAACCTATCTGGGAAGTTCAAATCAGAAAAATAGTATGAAAATGTAAAAATACAAAACAAGAAACAAATGAAAAAAAGTAGGACAATAATTACAGATACAAAAGTAAATACAACTCAGTTTTTAATCCATTTCAGCCTTGATCAGATAGATTCTATCTGATCAGATAGACCTTTGAAGATCACTTGGAAACTATAACTGATCCAGAATGCAGTGACACATGCAGTTCAGGTTCAGTGATACCTGCAATTTGCCCATTTTACATTGTTGTTGTGCAAGTTGCACTAGCCCCCAGTCTCTTTCTTGTGCAATTCAAGATGCTGATTTTTACATTTAAGGCCCTGAATGGTATAGGCCCAGCTTATCTGCAGGACTGCCTCTCACCAAGCTGGATAGGGTTGGAATACTCCAGGTCCCTTTCTTAAATATTGTCATCTGGTGGGATTTTGGAGTCATGCCTTCTCTATAACTGCTCTGACTCTTTGCAGCAGCCTTCCATCTGAGATCTTGAGGGCTCCTACTTAATCTTCCAGAAGTCTGGGATGACCTGACTCTTCCCTCAAGCATGGGCTAGGATGGAGATGAACCAGTGTATGTAGAGCTGATGAAATGTTATGAAACTATGTTGGGAAGAGTGATGTTCCTTTGTTAAGAGTGATATGATAGTTCAATGGGTTTTGTTATGATTCTCCTAGGGTTATTGTGTATGGAATAGGTGGCTATATATGACAATTAAGAGAAAGAGAGATGTCTGGTAACTCTTCTCTGGGGGTGCAGATTCCTGAAAGGGCCTATCATTAGAGACTGTAACTACATGACAAACTCTGCTTGAAGTGTGGAACTATTGGTTTAAAAGTCTCCCAATTTGCTTAAAGATGGAGTTCACACACTATACTAAGGAGAGCCTGAGAGGAAAAGAGTCCCACATAAAGAGCATCAGACATCAGCGTTCAGGCAGCTGATATTGAGCTTGCTTTTGCTCCATTATTGTTTGATTACCCAACAAGCTAGAGTTGAAAGTCCATTTCAGAGAGTACATACAGAACAAGAAGGCAGGAATGTAGCATATCGTGCAAAAACTTGTGGTGTACAGCGCATGCCTGAACCTTGGGCCTTAGCCCTCAGGAAACTGAAAATCATTTGATCCTGATTAAAGAACTACGTGGCTTTATGAGTGAGTTGGCAGTGTGAGCATTCTCCCTAACTATTCTGTATTCCCTACCTATTCCCTACCTATTACTCCATTAATTTGATTTTCTGGCTTCACGCAATCCATGAATTATAAATTGATCATATTGGCTTGACTCACACAGTACTAAACTAAAATGTACTTTTCCAATTCAGAGTACTACACAAATACAGGCTGCGTGGTTTAGCATATAATGCTACCACAAAAGGCTATCTAGGTCTGGGTCTCTTTCCTGTCATCCAGCAGTTGCTCAAGTTTTTGCAGCCATTTTCTGGTAGTCTTCATGTCAAGGCAATAACTTGCCCAGAGGACATGTTTCACATGAAAGAGCACCTATGGGAAGTCTCAACATGAGCCTGAGAGCTGCTCAAATACAACTCAAAAGTTCTCACAACCTACTAACCTCAGGCTGTGATGCTTTAGTAAATGGATTCTCATAATCAATGCAGATAGTGTTGTGTTCAATTCACCCATGCCTCACAAAGAAATCACCGTTTTTGTTCTTAGTTTTAAAATGGTCATTTTTCAGTTCTTCTGTCATCTAGTCTGTCTGAAGCACATTACATTTAAGGTAAGGCAGGTTCTGCACCCCTTGGCTGCAAGTGTGCATGCTGGCCACTCATTTCAGGCTGCTTCATCCCTCCCAATGGCATATTTTCTACTCTCTTGCCAACTCATGGATGATATAAGAAGTGGGGAGAGAACAAGAAGATGCAGGTTCCACTACTTCCATAGAAAATGGGGGAGCGGAACTTTTGTCACTTTTCTCTCTCAGTGGGATCACAAAACTAGCAGGATGTTTCCCTGGTTTCTTCCATTCCTATTCTCCTCTCACCCACCAGTGGCAGAAAGAGAAGGGGAGAAGCAGTCTTCTTGGTGCCAGTTCTGCCAGACCCATCAAGTGGCTGAAGAGTTGCTCTCCTCTGTTTCCTTCCCTACCATTTGGGAACTTGTCGTTCCTGTAGAAATTGGCTTACTTTTTAATAATGGATTTCTCCTACACAATATGTAAAGTGTTGCTGCAATTTGATGACCTCCGTGTCACTGACAGCAGCGTGTCTGTAAACGAACAAAGGAATTTGGATAAACGTGATATGTGGAAAAACAGTTGTCAGATAAAGCATAAGAATAAATAGAATAAATAAATAAAAAGAATAAAGCTCTACATATTATCCCTCAAGCCTGCCTTTTTAAATATTTGCTAAGAACAAGCAAATATAAGAAGTGGGGAAAGAACAAGAAGATGCAGGTTCCACTACTTTCCATAGAAAATAGGGAAGCGGAACTTGTTCTTTGGCAAAAGGCAATGTGTCCTGGCACAAATTCTAGCACTGCTCTTCAGCAGCCTCTGCTGGTCATCTCGAATGCAGGAGGGTCATCTTGGTTCTAAAGAAGCCTTTGTAGAAAGTAAAAAGATATTTACCCATTGTTTCTTTTTTAAAAAATATCAAAATATAATGGTGAAGAGTCTTAACACTTGACTGCTGCCTACAGCCCCTACAACAATTGTGTTGGAGTATATTTTAAAATTCTTCCAAGGATTCCCCAAAGAAAGATCCTCTCCAAGGGTGCCAGCAGTCAGGCTGGATCTCCAAACACACTTTAATCTTTCACTGGAGAGGTCTTAGCTTCTCTAACCAAGGCTCCTCCCTCCAGCCCAGTAACTACAGGTAGTCCTTGACTTACAACCATCTGTTTAGTGAAAATTACAAATTGAAAAAAGTGACTTACAACTAGTCCTTGCACTTACAACCATTGCAGCTTCCCCTCGGTAACGTGATAAAAATTTGGGTGCTTTGCAACTGGCATATATTTATGACAGTTTCAGCATCCCAGTGTCATGTGATTGCCATGTGACTTTCCCAGCAATCTTCCTGCAAGCAAAGCCAATGGGGGAATCTGGATTTGCTTACTGACAACCTGATTCACCTAATAATTGGGGCAAAAAGGATGTAAAGTTGGATGTGACTCATTTAACAACCAACTTGCTTAGTGACAGGAATTCTGGTCCCAATTGTGGTTGTAAGTCGAAAACGGGGCTTGGCTCTTTCTGTTAATGCCCAGAAATATGGAACTAAACCAACCATATGCCAATCCCAAAACACAAAGAATGGCAACGTAACTATGTATAGCTTCTCTACAGAAAATTTTCATGAGAAATTCCCATATGAATTCAGTGAAGCCTAATCTCTAGATATAACACACAAATTTAATGAGAAAGGAAAAACAATGGAAAGCAGCAATTAAATAGGTAAAGTTCTAAATTAAATCAGTACAGCTAGCCTAGCTAATTCAAGTACAAATAAACTGGACATTAGTGTATGTTCAAACAGTCCATTGCAGAGACTAGTTAGCAAGAGATCATCTGGTTCTCATGCTTAGATTTTTGATCAGCTGTCTCTTGCAGCCGCTGCTATTTCTTTTCTTTTTTCTTTTTGGAGCACAATATCTAATGTTATAGAATATGGAGGACAATTGAAAATCAGCCTCTTGGGAGAGGCTAATTGTTGCACTGCAACATCAAAGACAGTGCTCCATCTCTGTTGTCCTGTGTCTTTCTGAAAAATTAGAAATTATCTAGGACTGAATTATTTGGTGGGAGGCAATTTGGTGTTCGCCAGTTGCACTCCACTTATCTCTCTCAGCATTACAGGTTATCAGATGCTGCAGAGGGCACTGTTAGGCCATACCAACACTAGAGAGCTGTCACAGCCAACAGTCAATTATTTATATAATGATTGTTTGCATGACACTGAGTCACAAAGTAGTCAACTATATTTTAGTCTAGCTATAGTGGAATGTAGTCTGGATTCCAAGGAGGGAGGGGCTGCATTCCTCAGGAGCAAGAGAAAGCAAAGTTTAGATAGTTTGTTTGGGAGAAAGTCAAGACAGCTCCTCCTTAGGAATTCTCAGAGTATATGTTTAAAGCAATAATTTGCTTTAGTTTGGCAAGATTTCTGTCTATAGGTGAGGAACAACAAAAGAAACTGCACTGAAGCAATTCAGTGCGTCATTCTAGGTTTTTGGAGCCTGATACTAGCATATTGTGCAAATTAAGATGGCGTGGTTGGTTTGGGATTCTGTGTATTGTGCAAATCTAGAAAGCTACATTGCTAAATGAACTATAATAAGCACATAAAGTGAACACATCCCCAAGATGGCTAGTAAGAATGTATGCATCACTCATTTACTTGAAGCCCTACGAGAGCTCCTTAACCAGGATCAGAAATATTCATGTAATTACTGCCATTATCTGATTCCAGAGCATCAAGCACAGCCTTTAACACTACTCTGTTAATTTTACTGTTTTTCATTTTATTTTTATGCTGCTTGGGACTGGACATATTTCTCCTGTCCTTAATCCTGGCATCTTTCATTGTTTATAGTAATATTATTCCTTCCACCAGCACACACCACATATCCTGAAGCATCAGCTTTGCTTCTACCACAACATATTGAGAGACACAATCAATGAGATCAAACTAAGGACGTTCCACTGATATTTGGTTGTCTGAAGTAGAATAGTAAATGTTGATGCTCCATGCATTAAGTTTATGACCAATTATTTGGACAGGTGAGACAATTAGAAAATCCTTGTCTCTAAAAGAATAGTAGCAGCAGCAGCAGCAATATTAATAGTACTAGTAATTTGCTGCCCTTTCATGATAAACAAAATCAGTATCCTCCCTGCCTGCTGGCCTTGCCTGGGAAGGATATATAAGCAGCTCAGGGCACCCTTTCAGTCTTCTGACTGCACAGCACATCTGGTTTCCAATGCCATCTTTGTGGACAAGGATGTGAATTGGACAATGTAACTGAAAATCCTCTTTGAGCTTAATATGATTTTTTTTCGCTGAGTAACTGGTGAGTCCTAATTGATTTATCTTCTGTGGAATGGGGATTAGTGCAATATATACATTCAAGAACAATTAATTTTGCAGATCTTACCTATGCTTAGGATATATTTGAAAAAGGTTTTTTTATAATTCCCATTTAACAAGTCTGTTATGTCACAATTGGCACAATTCTGTAATTTGTATTCCATTGCCCTAACATGTTCACAAAAACATGAATTGAAAAATTGGAAATCTTTCTCGTGCCTGATTTTTTTTTCACTAACTTTTCTTCTTATCCTATTCTTCTACTATTCTACTCTTCATCTTCTCCTGTAATTATTTTATTTACATTTTTCTTGCTTAACACTGTCTGAGAAGGCTCGGAGAGCAAATGAACACTTTTGACTTCTAGAACCTTGAAAAGTTCTAGAACTAAAACTTACAGTTTGCCAACTTCCTATACATGCTCCTGACACCTGGAAGCTTCACTGATTGCTTCTTGAACTTTTCTTGCCAGCAAAATCCATGTGGCTTTACCTATGCTCTGTTCAAAACAGGAATAGAATTTGCACAGTAAGCTTGCAAACTGAATCCTGCTTTGCATAACTGCCTCCAAAGAATAATTACCAAGGTTTTATTACAAAACTTTATGTGCCACTTCAGCATCTAGCCCAGGATCCTGTTCTCAAAAATAATATATGAAAGGATTTAACCTCTCCCAGGCTATTTCCATAACATTCTGGTACTGTACTTATAGATGACACCACCATTAATGGGCATTCAAAAGTAATGCTAAAGGGAATAATCAGATGCTGTATTACATTTCCAAGAGAGGAGGCACTGGCAAAAACCAGGGCAGACCCAATGCCTCTTAAGAATCATAAGCGAAGGATCAAGATAGGCAAATCTCTAACTTTGTGCAAAATGAGAATAATGCTATTACAGTGGAACCTTGGATTGTGAGCATAATTCGTTCTGGAAGTGCTCTTAATCCAAAACGCTCTTAAAGTGAAGTTTCCCACAAGAAACAATGTAAAGTCAGATGGTCCATTCCACGCCCCCCCCCCAAATATTAATAAAAAATCATTTTGAATGGTATTTTATGTAGAAACGAAAATAAAACAATCAGCACTTTAACTTTTGCTAGATTTTGAGGGAGGGGTCACCAAGGGTCCAATCCAAGCCGGGCAGAGAATTACTATGGTTTAATTTGGGTGATGATTCTTGATGGTCCTTCCGTTTACATAAGAGGATTTCTATTCTCTGTTTTCTGTATACTGTAGTTCTTAGGATGTTTACCTGGTTCTTCCTGGGAGGGATGTGCTGCTTTTAGTGTTAATCTTATTGCCTTGCTCATCCACTCGAGCAGATACAATGGATCCACTCTTAGGCAGATTCATGGCAATCAGCTGCTGCTCAGCCAGCTGTTGTCTTGGCAGCCCCTGTTGGATCAGGGGGATCCACTGCCACTGCTTCAGGTCAAAACGACCTTGTTCCTTTTCTCTTGGTAATGACTTTCCTGGGGGTCTTTCCTGGGCAGTTTGGAAATGTGTCTTATCATAACCTGCTTCCCTGCTATGAGAGGGAAGAGATGGGCAGGAGGGGGATGAGCTGGGTGGTGCTGTGTGAGGAAGGCTGTGTGTGTGTGTGTGTGTGTGTGACAGTGAAGATGGAGGGTCAAGCTTCCTACACTTTGAAGAGTCCCGGCTGGTGTGAGGGAGATGAGAAGAGGGGGAGGGGGATTGCCTGGAAGAAGAATCTCCTTCCATGAGAACATCTGGAACTTGAATCTTGGGAGTTCTTTCTCTTGAATGACTTTCACTAACACTACTAATTTACTTAATTTATGCTGTTTATGCAGCAAGAGAAGAACCATCGGCTCAGTTGAGATTTCCCGCACACGCTCATTGCGCGGTGCTCAACTTTGCAAGTTTTCACTTG
>JANHZU010010601.1:244925-256589 GCA_032468055.1 Acrochordus granulatus | reverse complement strand
AAGGTGGTCTGGTACTCCCATCTCTTTTAGAATTTGCCGCATTTGGTTGTGATCCACACAGTCAAAGGCTTTAGCGTTATCAATTTTTAATTCCCTGCTCTATGGAGGCTGCCAGGCACATCAAGTGACTTGGGTAGCAATAACAGGCTGGCTTTATGTGTGCGCCTATTTCCATGTTAATCATCTCTCCAGACCTGAACTGTCTGCCTTCCCATATAACAGTCCCAGGCTTGAAGAGTGACACTGCAAGGAGAAAACATTTTTATCCAGGCTACATTGCAGTAATGAAGATATTATAATATGTACTTACTGTAATTAATTTCAACAGTCTTTAGAATTGCTAGAAAGTCTGTAGTCCCCAACAGGTGAAGGAAGGGTGGGACAAAACTACTTGCAGTCCTGGAGATCCACTTAGTTATTGTAGAGATTACTGGGATAAATTGATTAATGGTCTTTCTAAAAATGATGCAGACTTCTTCATGGAATTTAGCAGACAAAAATGGATCAGTAGAAGGAGATAAACTTGATAATTTACCTAATCTGTGGTCCTCTAGAAGGGATTTTGAAGAGTCCTTGGACTGGAGAGATCCAGTTTCAAGTATCCACCAGGATACAAAGTTTGTTAGATGATTTGGGACCGTTCACTCTCTCAGCACAATATACACAATTGTTGCTTTGTGAAAAAATATAGAGAAAGTTCCATATTGATACTATCTTAATCTCTTTCTCTCTCAAAAAAGATAGACTAAATCAGTAGCCATATGTAAATTACTTCTGAATCCCACATTTTATCCTTAACTGTAAACATATAATCCTACAATTCTAAATGGCACTAGACTAAGAAACTTGCACATCCCTGATTGCTTTTGACACTCCATGTCAATCATCTGCTAATTAATTAAGAAGTAAAATTACATTTGCCCTGCTTTTCAATTACTCAGAGATAGGTTGAGCAAGGGGAACTGTAATTCTCAATCATTATTCTAAGAATTCAAATTATGTGGTTAGAAAGCAGTAGGCAGTCTATGTATTAATTGACCTTGAAAACCTCTTGATTTTGAAATAGGAAGCCATGAACATTGTGGTTTATTGAAAATATTTTTCTGCCTGAGATGAAGGTCATGACACAACCTTTTTCATTTCTACTCATAGAAGCAACTAGATGGCAACTGAATCATATTTCAACAATGATGGTAGGGACAGCATCTTCTGCTTCTGAGGGCAATGACCTAGTTTGTAGAGAAGGGCAGGTTTCCATATCATATATATGTCGCCTTCACCTGACACACTTCACATGATACATGGTTCAGTTGACTAGGAATTTACTCTTATTATTTTCAAGAGTCTGTTTTTACCTAAGACTAGCATTAAAGATATTTTCCTGAACTTGGCATTGGCTTGTTTCCTTGATTTTGCCAGCTATGTGGGGTCTTTCTTCCTAGATATTTCATTTTAGGAAGGACATTGACAAACTAGAGAATTTCTAGAGGACTGTGGTGTTAAGGGGTCTGGAAAGAAAATAATTATCAGGAACAATTGAAGATATTGGTTATCTGGAGTCCGGAGAATACTTCAGGAATACATTATAGCTTTCTTCAAATAGTTGTAGAAGATGGGGCAGAGATATTCAGCTGCTGTAAAACACAGGACAAGAAACAATAGGTTTCAATTACAAGGTAGTAAATTTTGGTTGGACCTCAAGAATAATTTCCTAATAGAGCTGTTCAACTATGGAATAGAATAGAGATGGGTAGACTTTCCTATGAGGTTATATGGCCACATGCCAGAAGTGCTATACTAATGGATTCCTAAATTGAACAGGAGTTGGCCTAGATGGTCTCCAAGGTCTCTCTCAACCCTTACATTCTCTGTTGGAAGGAAGAAACTGGAAGATTTGGTACTACTTATGAACTATTTGTGTTCTTTGCAATGGTGTTGATTAGCTACATCTCAACTTGGACTCACTTAGCAGTCACTTAGGAATATAAATTGAGCAACGTGTTCTTGTTACACAAGGTTCTTTTCAGCTTGTAGAAATTGAGGATGAGGATGGAGTGTGTGGAGAGAGGAAGACTGCCACTTGCTTATTCAACCTTTGCCCCTTGTGGCTGATTAAATTTCCCAGGACAGAATATAGTTGAGAGAATCAGTGCTTTCTTATGAGAAGGATATTTTCTCCTTGCCCAAAGAGGCAATAATAAGGCCATTACTGAAGATGCCCTTCCTTAACCAAGGAGATTCATCCAATTATAGCTTGGTGTCAGTCTTCTTCCATTTGGAAAAAGATGATTGAGAAAATAGTAACCTTATAACTCCAACTTTGGTATGTTTTTCCTGGGCTTTTGTTTGAGATATGCATTAAAACTAGTAAAAAATGGCCATAAAATATAAAAGAACAGGATTCAAGAACTATATGCACTTCCAAAGCCTCAAGTTACCTTTCCATGTTATAAAATCTATTATAGGTATAGGTAGTCCCCAGAGCCATTAAAAGTGAGAATCTACTCATTACCTCAGAAAATTGAAAACTTTATTGTATATTATGGTAGTTGCATATCACTTATGACTCACAGAAGGGGAAACAATGAATTGTAAATATAGCAATAGAAGAAAATTCTTTATATGATAAAGAAGGACCTAGAAATATCAGAAGCAGAAGATAACCGGGGAATAAAGTTTCTATTAGAAACATCAGGCTGAGGGCTGCCCCCCACTTGCATCTTAAAGTTTGAATCAACATATTTATTCTGCTATGACATTCATCTTATCCTCAGTCCACATGTGATACCATCTGTGTTAAAGCAATGTTTTACTCTTTAAAATATAGCAATCCAATGGCCATTTCAGACTGAGCATAACCTCCCATGCCTCCTTCCTCTCTCTCTACTAATGGCTTAGTATGATCTTGACAACTCCTGAAAGTATTGTAACAGATAGTAAAATGTGGGGTATCTCTGTCTTTAAAACCCATCTGCTCATCACAAGGGATAGGTGGTGGGGAGAAAAATTTTATATCAATATAGTTTTCTGCCTCCTTAAGGACATGTGAATAGTACTTTAACTGAGCTATGGGAGTAAATCTTAAAAAGTTTGTTAGCAGTTTATGTAACTGCTGAAAACCTCAGGCCCTTATATAAAAGATCTGGCTGCTAATATTGAAAACAACTGGAACTCCTATATGTGCTTTTTGTGTGTGAGGAGAAGTAGGAACAAAACTTTTCTTAGCAATACTTCATAACATGCAGCATCCACCTAAGGACTATTCTTAATAACCCTCACAAACTACTCCAGTAGTTTTACAAGGAAACTAAAGTTTATAAGATGGTGATGGATGCAGCATTGCAATACAAGTCCTACCCATTTTATATCTTAGATTGTAACACTATACTCACCATCCTGCACATTTTGATACACACACACCCCTTCGACATCCCTGAGCTAATTATACATTAGCTAATATACAAAGCTTGTAATACAAGAGTGATACTGCAGAAAACTGAATCCTTTGCTCAACTTTTCACACCTTAGTAAAATAATACTTAAAAGGGCTAATCTGTTTCTCTATAATTAGAGGGATAAAATAATTAATTAGGAAATATTTAGTAATCTAGATCATGTTTCTTTAAATTGCTGCCTTCCAGATGTATAGGATTTGACGTCCACAATTCTCAAACATCACAGTTTTGGAAAGAAGATGACTTTAGATTTCTGCTAATTCAAGATGCTAACAGAATTGTGTGTTTTTTACTAATATGTTGATCATGGCCAATTTTAATAAGTGGATCCCAGAACATTCCACAGACCATTGAAAGCTTGAGAATGAACTGAAGCTATGTTGTTTTCTTACCTTTAAACTGGAGTAGTTTTGGCTTAGTGAGAAAATTATAAATCTCTTTTGGACTGAGTAATATTGTTTCTGGGAAGCATGATAAGACTAGACATGCCCCCCCCCCGCTTCCTGAACTATCTGGGAGCTAATTTCCTTCCTCTTCATTCTCTGAAAGGGTGCAGAGCTGGGACAAGAGAAAAATCTCAAAAAGGGCATTTACAAGCCATATGAGAAGGGGCCAGAAATTCCTCCGATTTCTAGCCACAATGGAAGAAGATTGCTCCTAAAACAGCAATCGGGGGCTAAGCCTCAAAGATTTACTGAGTCAGGCAGCAGTAAACAGCCTTGAAATTTGAAATTCACAAACCATTCCCATAATTTATTACCCTTCATTTTCATTCCCCAAGGCAGAAACAACCTATCAGCAAACATCAACACAAAAAGAAGGGGCCCCTGGCACTTAGAAAGCAAGGAAATATAAAATGCAAAAGAACTTGGGCTATAAAACAGCAATAAGGTGTTATGAGTAACTCTAGCTCTGCCAACCACTGCTCATTCCTCTGATTGAGGTGAACTGAAATTCCAGATTCAGACTGTGAAGCAGCAAAGAAGGCAGAAATTAAATAAGTCTGACATTTTTAATAACAATTTCAAGCAACTGGCTGCCAATGGCAGCCTCTTCCTGTGGAAATATGCAGCCTGAGGTAGATTTATCACCTTTGCGCTGCACTATTTGCATTTAATAACAATTCTTTCAAAAATTCTCACTATGATAAAGGCCTCAAGGAGTCTCATATTTCAAGAAATTCAAAAATGGTAACGAGCTCAAGATTAAAATGGTAATGAGCTCAAAATTAAAAACAAACATGAGACAGAAGGACAAAGTTTCTAGGCGGACAAACTCTTTTCTTAGATTAAAGCAAAAAAAGGATCTAAAGAAAGCAGCCAATGGGTAGGATATTGGTCCAGGAAAGGAGAACAGGAGTTTGGACTGCTGTTGTAAAGTGCTATACTCAAATATGCCAGCAAATTTTGAAAATTCAACAATGGACACAGGATTGGAACAGGTAAATTTACGTTCTGATCCCAAAGAAGGGCAATGCTAAGAACTACCAGAAGTACAACCTGGGTTTTGAAGAGGCAGAGGAATTAGAGATCAAATTCCCCACATTTACTGGATCATAAAGAAAGCAAGGGAGTTCCAGAAAAACATCTACTTCTGCTTCATTGACTACGCTAAAAACCTTAGATTATGTGGATCACAACTGTGGCAAATTCTTAAAAAGATGGGAGTATTGGACTACCTTACCTGTCTCCTGTGAAACCTGTATTCTGGTCAAGAAACAACAGTTAGAACCGGACACGGAACAATGGATTGGTTCAAAATTGGGAAAGGAGTACAACAGAGTTATATATTGTCACCCTGCTTATTTAACTTATATGCAGAGTATATCATGTGAAATGTTGAGCTGGATGAATAATAAGACAGAATTATGACTGCCGAAATAACAACTCAGATATGCAGACCACACCTCTGTAATGGCAGAAAGCAAAGAGGAACTAAAGAGCCTCTTGATGAGAGTGAAATAGAGTGCAAAAACTGGCTTGAAATTCAATATTAAAAAATCATGGCATCTGGTCCCATCACCTCCTGGCAAATAGAAGGGGAAGAAATGGAAGCAGTGACAGATTTTATTTTCTGGAGCTCCAAGATCACTGCAGATGGTGACTTCAGCCATGAAATTAAAAGACACTTGCTCCTTGGGAGCAAAGCTATGGTAACTCTAGACAGTATATTAAAAAGGATAGACATCACCTTGCCAACAAAGGTCCATATAGTCAAAGCTATGGTTTTCTCAGTAGTAATGTATGGCTATGAGAATTGGACCATAAGGAAGGCTGAGTGCCGAAAAATTGATGCCTTCAAATTGTGGTGCTGGAGAAGACCCTTGAAAGTCCCTTGGACTTCAAGGAGATCAAACCAGACAGTCCTAAAGGAAATCAACCATGACTATTCATTGGAAGGATAGATACTGAAACCAAAGCTCATATATTTTGGCCACCTAATGTGAAGAGATGAGTCATTGGAAAATGATGCTGGGAAACACTGAAGGAAAAAGGAGAGGGACAGCAGAGTATGAGATGGTTAGATAGCATCATCAATGCAGTTGGCATGAGTTTGAGCAAACTCTGGGAGATAGTGGAGGACAGGGAGGCCTGGCATGTTGTGGTCCATGGGGTCACAGAGAGTCAGACACGACTTAGCGAATGAACAACAACAAAAGTTCTCTTGTGCAGATGGACGGAGTTTGAGATTAAATAGATTGCCATGAGTCCTATTTTATTGGGGGATGCATTTAAGAGCATTTCCAACCTGAAAAGCTGACAGCCAACATGATAAAGGATTGAAAGAAAAAATAGCAGGCGTTTTGAAGTTATCAATAATATCTGGAGAGGAGACTAAACAAGCAGGCAGACTACTTTTCAAATTTTCCCTACTATAGGGAAATACACTGTATTTCTCCTTAAATTATACTAATTATTTACCTCTATATGTATGTATGCATAAAACAAAAAATAAACATTTTATTTTTTTCTGTCCTTGTGTTTTTACTGGAGCTTTAGATTTTAGGGCTAGTTAATGTAGGAAATTCTGTATCTTGTCTCCTTCAAATTGTCAGCTGTGAAATTCCATTATTTTGAAATTCCATCAACTGCATTGATGATTGGTGCCCAGTGCAAAAAAATAAAAAAAGACCCTCTTTAATTAAAGATGCTTTCAGAGCAGCTAGAAGTGACCTTGGCAAGCTCATCAACTCAAGGCTAATTCTAGAGGCTGTCCAATCAAAAGTTTTTACATTTATGTTTCTCTTCCACAAAAATGAAGAAACAATTGTGGAATTAAGTACCTCTATTACTTCAGTCCCTCCATCTGAATTCCAGTAGAACAAATATTTTGGGGGAGAACTTTGGTATCTCATTCCAGTTAGTTAAAGCTACTGCAGATGTAAAGTTTATCCCATTTCCTGCTCCCACAATAGTGCAAATTCTAGCTATTTTTGAATAATTTAATCACTGATGCAATAAAAGGTTGCCCTCAGAAACTTGTCTTCATTTTATATGCTAAATATTCTGTATTTTGACATATATCTTTATTGCTAACAGCTAACATTGTGTAGAGAGGTCATCTAGTGTTCCAGATAATGTATGCAAAGGTAATATGGGATAAAGGATTGTTAAGTGTTTCATAATCACTTCATAAGAGAAGTATTCTACACTGCACATGAAAGAAATTCCCCAAGCACTGCCTCTCTTTAGTAAATAAACCTTGGCTTGGTTTATGCTTCAACTATTTTTTGTTAGTCCTTTAAGCTTAATCTCAGATTTCAAGGGTAAATGCAAGTCATCAAGATTTTATTAATATTCATGGCTGAAAATTACAAGAGAAAAACTGAAAAGAGATTGTTTGGGAAAGAGCCCCATCCTCATATATGGCTCCCCTGCGTTCCCCTTCATGTATGAGAAAGAAACTTCAGGCAATAAGTTTCATCAAAAAGCACCCAAAGTGAGCAGTATAAAGCATTTATATTACAAGGGACAATATGCTTAGCCAGGATGTAATATGGAGTTTCTGAAAATGAGTTTTGGCCACTGAGATTTCTAAACATTTACACCATATTTTTGTGCTATGGGAGCAAGAAGTACTGCAGCCCTCCTGCTCGCTATGGGCCTTAATAGATTTATCTGTACACAAAGTAAGGAGAGCTTATTAGAGAAATCCACTGAATTCCTTCCACAATTACAATATGGATGCATCAGATGTAAGGCAGTGTATACAATTGCAGTTCTTTCTTTCCAGGTATGCTTAGTTGAGAGGATTCCAATAGATCAGAAATGCCAGAATATATGATCCACATAAGATTGCTAATTTTCATCAGAATTAAAACTAGTTATTGGAAGAACAATGCTTAAACTTCTTAAATAACTAGATAGCAGCATCCACCTGGCTGTTCCCCATGGATAGCTGATGTACGTAAGCCAGGAAAATTGCGACCACAGGCCTAATTCAAATGGACAGCAGTGTTCTATTCTCCAGGAAATGTTTGCAGTTCCAGAAGAGATATCTTCTGTTGGGCTGCTTCCTCTTTTCTTTTCATGACCTCCAGTACAGCCAGCTCCTTTGCTTCTTTCTTCTGATTCCGAGCCTCAAATTCCAGCCTACAACAACCAAGAGATCCATTACTGTATAGAGGTTTAATCCCACTGCCTTTTTCAAATTGCTGGGGATCTCTGGTGTGCTCCTATATCTGCTCTAGCTGTTTCTGAGAATTTTCTTCTACAAATCAAGTGCACAGTACTCAGAAAGCAGGCACTGGTGCTTCAGATCCAGAAAAGCTCTGGGTGGTACAGTGGCCCCAGGTACACAGAGAGGGTGTCCATGCTGATTCAAAGCACACTTTCCATTTCAAATCCAAATACTGAGATATTAAGTAAAATAAATTATAATGCCTTCTTCCTAATTTGTAAAAAGTATTCTAATTGCAGTACTGGTTATTTTTAAGAAACTCAGAATACAGTATTCTAATAAGACAGCATTAGTGTTCTATGAACTATAGATTAATGTAGACCTGAAACTAAAGGAGAATTTTCAGCATTCACATGATACTGTAAACTATAGATATATGTTCAGAACTACAGTTATATAACTATACATTGGGGTGGGCAATCCATAGTTTGTGGGTTGCATGTGACCTCCAAAATGCATTTTTGCAGCCCTCAAAATTAAGCTGTCAAAATTCACTAGCAAATCATTCAAAGATAGCTGCATGGTTTTGTCTTGTATAAGGATTACTTTAATATATTTTAATGTTTTTAGACAACTGTTAGATCGCCTCCATTCCTACCTCCAATGAAAAGACAACTAGAAAAATGTAACAATGCTCACTGCAGCTCTCAGAACTGAGAAATTAAAAAAATCTCCCCAAACAAAACAAAATAATTCTGTATAGGTTCTTTCTTCTGTAAACTATTATTTTGTGAATAATATAACTGGCTTAGTGCTGGGTCATAAAATGATAAATCGGGTGAATGAAGAGTTTATAACAGCAGAATCAAGACCCCACCATACACACAAAATTACTCAGTCATGATCAACTAACCTGTTCTTAATTATTCTTTTCACAATCAGATCGGTGGTAAGATTGTTGCCACTGTCTACCAACTGGAAAATATAACGTCTCTTGGGTTCCTGTAGATACAGAAAAGAGAATGAATTAAATGAGAATAAAGTCTCTTTAAAGTAGAAGTTATCATCATGGATCATACTTAACATTGGCTGTAGGGCTGCAACTGGCGGAGCAATGATACAAATTGGTGGGTTTGGAGGAGTCTCTTGGATTTGGTGGGGGCTTTTCTTTTCGCCAACTACCCTATATACTCTATAGGACCTATGCGGTGCTATCTCAACCTGGAGATTATTCCATTCATTTTCAGAAACAATGATAAGACATGACTCCGGAAAGCCCCATCCAAATCAAGGGTGTTCAATGATGCCATTCCTGCTTTTCAGACATTCTTGGGAAGACAGCATTAATTCTTATCAAAATAGGTTGAAGAAGCTCCATGGATGCATATATGATAGTTCAGAAAGAGTCATAAAACAATGAGAATTGGCGAAAGAAAGGAACTCTGCAATTTAGCATAGCAATGAGACAATTCACAATTGGCCATAAAGTTAAGAGCTCAAACTTCACAGATTATAAACTATGCTGTTACAGTCCATTTGGCCACAGAAACACTTTAAAATTTCTGAAAGAAATTTATTTCCATGTCATGTGTTGTAACCTGAGATACAAATAAGGAAAAAATAGTTCTCCATAATTCTTACCTCATATGGATCTGATCCATCCTTGTCAGGGACCACCTCAGTCATCCCATGGCATACAAGATCCACCTACTCATAAAGAAAAACTATTACTATCTCCTTTAACCTTTCTAAGTCTGGAGTATAATATCGCAAAAACTGATTCATCACCATACAGCAGGCACAACTCACCTACATAGTATAGGCAATATGTCCATTATTAAAGGCATTATATATTAGCTAATGCTCTTAAGTGTATATCTTCCCAACTGTCTTCCAGATATGCCTCCTCATATCTATTTCAAGCTACATTCAAGTTATAATTTTTCAAAGCACTGGAGGAAATGCTCCCGATAGCCTTCCCCAACTTGCTCCCCTCCAGATATTGGATTGCAATATCCAGAATAATCAGGTAGTTTGATCTACAGTTGGCTGGAATTGCTATAGTACAGCACACAGAGACTATCTGATTGGGAAATGCTACTGTAGAACAATCAGTGGCTGCACTTCGGTTCTGTCCAGCGGGTCATATATCAAACTAATTTATCTCTTTAGTTTTCCAAGCAGTACCTGAAAAACGTTAAAACTGTGTACCAAAATCTCAACTGGAACTGCTTTGATAGACATGTCTAAAATTGTTGATGTGATGGCTGTAAAAGTACAAGTTTAAAAGTTTTAAGTTTAAGAGTTAAAAACTCTTGTAGGTTAGAAAAAAATTACAAGCAAATGAGACACTGAAAACAAGAAGATTACTTCCCTAACATGGCTAAGAGCACCTGAGATGCCACTTCCACCATTAAGAACATGATTTATAGTCCTAAAACTACATTTCTCTTTATGGGGGTGTATAGTTCAAAGTTATAATGGACTTGAAAAAAGTTACTTATAACCCATCCTCAAAGATGACTGCCGCACTATCCCTGCGATTACATGATCACATTCTGTGACTTTTTTGCTATTTTCTGGCAAAAAACACCCATTGAATAAACTGGATTTGGACTAATGATCACTTGAATTGCTTAACGACTACACAATTTGTTTAATGATTGTGGTGACTTGCTTAATGATCATTGTAAAAATGGCATTAAATCAAATCTGGTCATATGATGACTTGACTTATGACCCCAACAACTTATGACCAAAATTCCAGGCTCAACTGTGGTTATAAATTGAGACTACTTGTACACTAGACAACCTGTGATCTGCTGGGTTATTGTTTCAGATATATTTTCTTACCTGAACAGAGAAACAGAATTATCATGGGCCAGCAAAAAAAATAGTGGGAGCAAGAGTGACTTCCAGCATCCTGCCAGCTTCCCATTGATTTTCCTTGCAGGAAGCTGGCAAGGATATTGGAAATGATTATTATGTGACAGTGTTGACTGCAACAGCACTGAAGCAGCCATAACTTTGCCAAATTTTAATCCCATGGTACTCATGAATCCCAGATTTTGGACACATTCTGTACATTAGCCCAATTAAGGTATATTGATTCAAAAATTGTTGCCTTATAATGCACCATTTCTCCAATTGAAGGTTTACAAAAATCAGACACTAGAGTTTTAGTAATATATAGTTAGAGAAAGAGTTGGATATCCTTACCTTGAAGTGATCAAGCAGATCAGCAGTGACTGAATAGGGAGCTCCAATCACTACTTCAGAAACATACTAAAGGCAGGGAGAAGAGAAAAAAGCCAGCCATAACTACATAGTCTACATATCTACCAATTATTGTTTTAGTTAGTGAACTCTGAAAATAAGGCTTTAGGATTAAAAATGGAGCATTGAAAGATTCCATTAACAGGCTATGGTTCAAAGAATTAATAACTGAAATTTATATCATCTACAAGTTCCACCAAAGAAAAATGGTCTCTCTTTTACAAAATATCTAGAAAGAGCCAGTCTGGTGTAGTGGTTAAGGTGCTGACCTAGAAACCAGGAGACAAAATTCTGCATGAAAAACCAGAGATCG